>CAUYLG010031405.1:0-136856 GCA_963573385.1 Cacajao melanocephalus | reverse complement strand
CATTGTTAAGTACAATTATTGGCATAAAAGAGGTTTTTAATACCCATTTTTAGACTGCATTCTAGCCTGGGCAATAGAACAAGAATCTCGTTCTCTCTCCCTCTTTCTCTTCCCCTTTCTTTCTCTCTTACATTCTTTTTTCTTTCTTTCTTTCACTCTCACTTTCTTTCCTCTCTTTTTCTTTCTTTCAAAAACAATGACATTAAGTATTTGTATTTTACAATTGCATATAAATTGGTTTTATTTGGCAGCGTACCCCTATTAAAAGTTCATTTGTGAAAATTGTACACTGCCATATTTTCTGCTTCTACAACCCTCAAGGAAAAACCTTTTGTGTTTCTTAGAAAAGACCATATGTACATAAATTACTCTTTAAAAATCAATCATTTAGAAAGCACACATTAGAAACTTAATTATATGGGTTTTTTTTTGAAATTTAATTATATGTTGATGCACTTCAATTGCAAAACTACCACATACAAAATTACTGCTGATTTAGTGTTATCAAATTAAGAATGGTTCTTGTGTTTTCTAAAGATTAGAATGAATCTTTGAGCTGAAAATTTTTTTTAAAAATTGCACACAGATTATAAGTCTTTAAAATTAATAGAGATCATCAGTACATTTAACTCTCTTTATTTATGGGTCTATGAACAAAATGAATTGACTCATCACTTCTAAAGGTAGCAAAAAACATACACCCTTTAATAACGGTTTATTGTGGGAAAATGCATTTAGAAGTTACAACATATAAAATGAGGACTTGCTATTGCAAACACTACAAATACATTAAAGATATCTGTTGACAAATATATTGTTTACATTTCATAAGTCGCTATGAGACAAAAGGTAGACCTTATAAAGAATGATATATTTTTCTGATAAATTTGTCACACTATGATAATATGTATAATAGTATTACACTGATTATAATTGAATGTAAAATACTAAATAAACAAAATCTATGAACATTTTCTGTGTGTGCAAGAGAGAACCAACTCGCCACTATTGAAGATCATTATTATACCAAATTCTTATAGTGAAATTTTTTAACTAAAGTTAAATAGATATGCATATAAACATTTGGCTTGCCTTGTTAGAGGAAATTACAATTTATTCTCACTTGATAAAAAAGACCTTTTATTGTTTTCCTTTTATTCTCCTTTTTCTTCCAAAACCAACAGAATACCAGATAATAATTGTAAAAGAAACAATAGTTATAAATCACCCTCATAACTGAAATAATTGATTCAAGCAAGGATCGTTATTGGATGCTAAACACTAGAATTCAAAGAGTGATGAAAACTCCTTAATTGCATAGTGTCAGAGTATTAAATCAAAGTTTACTTGCTAATCATGAAGAAGGAAAAATTTTACATTTGCAATGGAAAAACCTAGTGGTTACAACCAGAACTGGTTGAATAAAAAGTACATCATAAAGTGGGGAATAATTTGAACTTTTGTACAATATACTATGATACAACATGAAGAACTACATCATCCTCTATGAAACATCCTTGCAAAAAGTTCATCTGAATTTTCAAGTCTTTAGCAGTAATTTTTAATTTACTAGAAATGCAGGAAATACAGAAACAAGTTAGATAACATTATGAGACAACAGAAAAATTTGTACTGCGGGTCATTTTATTTCAGTACAACTAGACTAGTCCCCTCCAAAAGGTAATATCATTAGAAAGTAAACAGGCGTGGGGGAAATAGCAGTCATCAGTGTACTTCTCTACCCTCTTAACTTTACTCCTTTTGTGTGTGTCAGTCTGCACTGCCAATTGTGAGCATTTAATTTGGCTTCTTGAGAGCTTTTTATTGCTACCAAAGCAACATTTGCTGTTTTTCATGAGAGTGAAAAGATGTGTCAAGGAATTAATGTTTTAAGAATAAGTCTTCAAACTACAACTAACTAGAGTTAGATTAAAATATTCTCTTCTACTTACCCTTCTGGGTAATAGATGGAAGATACATCAGAGGTGTGTGGTCTCTCTTCTGTGTTTTTCAGTTTCTCTGGGAAGATTAGATTCAGACACTCACAGTGGTAGCTGGCGTGGTTATGCCAATGCATAACAAAGGTATTGGATGCCTTTTTCTTCCCTCTCTCACTTCCTCACTCCCTATCTATGTTTTCTTCACTTTCCTAGTAATTACTTATGCTTGAGTCATCTTCTTGTCTACTTCTGGGAGAACCCAAGCTAAGACAGGGGCTTCTTGATCAAAATGGAATCCAGAAATATAATAAACAAATGCATGAATGCTATTCAGAATATGGTTAAAAATATGGTAAACAGTATATTGGGGGATTTTAGAGAATTCAAATTAAATTTGTTATATCTGACAATAGTACTGTGGTTGTGAAAAGGAATATTTCTAAGGAGATGCCTGCCAAAGTGCATAAGAGAGGCATGTCATGATATCTACAACTAAATTTCCTCTGCTTCCACAATAATTAAATAAATATTGAGATACATATATACACACACACACCCAGGGAATATAGATAAATTGAGGACAGAGGACAAATTGTTAACAATATTTAACACAAAATCAGCAAATTGTGTAGGCAAATTTGTATTTAAGAAAAAACATAGTGATAATAATTTCAATGTTAATATAACTTTATTCACCTTAAGAAAAAATTGTTATGCATCTGTTGTATATACAGAGCCATACTGAGAGCAAAGTTCAGAACCAGACAGGTAGCCCTTGACATCACACAGTCTACAGTATCTTAGAAGAACTATGCTGTAGACTACTAATTACACATTTACTTTTTTCAAGTAGAGTTGCAGTAAGGACAAAAGGAGATGTGCAGAGTATGAAGGCAACATGAATGGAGGATAAGGCTTTCACTTTCTCAGGGGACCAGGGGAGATTTCTTTGTAGAATCAACATTTAATATGGTAGCTGAGGGAGTATAGAAGTTAGTCCAATGTGTGTGTTCTGTGGGGTATGTGTGTGAGAGAGAGAGAGAGAGAAAGAGAGAGATTCTGTTGTATACATGTGCACAGAAATCACCTTATTTATAAACGTCCAAAATTAGAAAGAAAACAAGTATTTTCCAGAGAATAAAAGACAGCCATTGTGGCTGAAGTCCAAAGAAAACCATACGGGGAAATGTGCAAGATAAGTTTCGTGAGGAAGGAAGGACATAGATTATATGCAGGTCAAAGAGTGCCTTTTAAACTATGTTTCATAGCACTCTAGCTGTAGTGTGAAAAAAGCAAAAGGGCTAAATGCAATTTGGTGTCTGTATTTGTATTAAGAATGCCTGTTTATCCTGATGCTTTTTATTCTGACATTTTGGGGCCTTGTTGACGTCAAAGGGACTGCCCTTCCATGGTTAGCTTACCCACTCAGGAGTTCTCCTTCCATATGCAAACCAACCAACATGAAGCTCATATCCCAATCACCTCTTATCAGGCTCTTAGAGGGCTTTCACATTTGGGTCACTATTTTATTTTCCTAATTTCTCAGGGCCAAGTAGGATATATTAAGAGGGATACCCCATATCCCAGTGCCTACTGATATTATTCAAATTAACCTAAACCTGCTTAGTCTGCTTACCTGCCTTGTTTATTTCTTCCTCTAAACAATGAGAGCTCTTACAATGCTTTCCCTGGCTCCATCTGCTTCCTGACTGACCCTGGTGCCTCTTCTTGTGATCTTGCATAGTGTGGAATGGCTGCTTCTCTTGGAAAGTGTAAGGAACTATCTTCTCAGTGGCAATTGTCCCCTGATATGTTGGCTTTATCATACCTAAATAATAACAAAATCTACATTTTAAAATTGTTTTTTAAGCAAATATATAAAAGTATTTGATTCTGGAACAAAAACACAAGGAAGTTAAAGAAAAATAGTCAAAACTGAGTAACATTTGTTTAGCTAATTGTATGATACCAATGTTAATCTCTTTGTTCTGACAAATACACCATTCCATAAACTGTTAATATTAGGAAAATGTGGCTACTGTGTCTTCAGGAACTCTATGCACTTCCTTTGCAACTTTTCTGTAAATCTAAAATTATCCCTAGATAAAATTTTTATTGAAAAAAAAAACTTTACACATAAACATAGCAAGAGTGGATGTGGAAGTACCAGTTAGGGCCTGTAACAAAAGGAGAGAGGTGTCATTAGGTTGAGGTCCTTAAGGATGAATTTGATGTCACCATTCTTTTCCCATTCCCCATTTCTCACACAACTCCACAGAATAAATGTACTAAATTAAACAACTGGTGAATTATAATCATCAATTCATATTTATAGCTTCATGGAACCTAATTAAAGAATAGGGATTTAGTCTTTTTCTGTTTTTCTCACTTTGGAAATGTTTGAGGCACATCTTCCACTGTATTTGACTTGGAAACTAAAACTTCTTCCCTGGTAGCCTTGTCCCAAGTCTACTTTGCTAACAGCCTGAAACCATATTCTACAATCTGGTGTTTATCAATAAAGTGGTGATACATTTCCATCTGCCTAATCCCAAACTCTGCTGTGAAATAGAGGCATCAGGCACTAGCTCCTTAAATCAAAACCAAAGAGAAAACAAATAGGGAAGGCATGGTTTTTAAAGAATGCAATATCTATTCTTTCATATCTGTCTATACCTCAACTTTCACAAGTAGATTCCATCATTTTAATAAAGTTTGAGGAGCTTTTAAATTGTAAATCCTGCTGAAACAATACTCTTATGTGTTTCCAAATACAAAGAAAAATGTTATCCTTTACTTCCACCAACACCTCAGAAGTTTTAATAAAGGAGAAAAAAAGGGAGCCCATTTTTTTTCATTTTGTTCAATTTTATTCATGTGTTTTCGATGGCTACATACTGATTGAGAGTGAATAGAGATATTGCCACAGTTGGTCATAAGGATTGGGCGGGAGGGAAAGAACATTTATTACCATATTTCACTTTTATCATTTTGGTCAAAGACTCTCAATCTCAAGTGACAAAATACACTTTTCTTTCAGCCTGTATGCTGACGAATCACATAAACTATCCAATTTAGATAGCCTTGACTTTAAGAAGTGAGAATAATAACTATTTTTTTATCCCATCTTTATGTGTGTCCTTTTTAAATATATATCTGGTGAACATTCTCATGAGAAATGTATACATTTATGAGGGCAAATTTCCCTAATATAAATCCAGTGATGTTATTCAAAAAGATTAGGAAGCATTATGAATTTTAAAGTTTACTTATGAAGGAAATTTAGAAAGTAAATAATGCATCATATTCCTTTAAGTCTTGAATTCAAAATCCATGCCCTCTATCTGCAGAGAAAGAGAATAGGTGGCTTTCAGAGATAAAGTGCTTGATTATCTTTGCTGGACAGAAACACTTAAACACAACATATCCCTGCCTACCAATACACTATAGTATGCAACTCAGCACAGTATTTGATTTTGTGATTTATTTCATTATAGTCCTGTATATAGCTACAAAATATATATATTGGGAAAGCAAATAATTACACAGGTAATATTTCTCATGTAAGTTACTTTTATAATTACCTCACCTCCCTTAAATGAAATTATGTTCATAACAACCATTTTTTTAAAGAAATCTGGATAAAATATAAATATTCAGGTTTATTTCACGGAGCACCCAAACAATACTTCAATTTAAAAATGACTACATTGTATGAGAAATGAACTTATTGAAGCTTCTTTACAAAAAAATACCTGTTACATACAGAAGGAAAAATTGAATTTTTGTCATCTAAGTCATATTCAAGTATATTTCCTAAAACAGTTATCTGTGTATATTAATTTTTATTTAAATTACAGTTTATTTTGCTTTCCAAAGTAAACTGAAATGCCCTCATCTATTATTAGGAAAAATTTTCTGTATATTCTTTATTTTAAAGTTTTGCCATATGTTGAGTATTAATTATTGTAGCCAGAAGTAACAAAAATGCAATGCAATTATTATCTTCCTGGAAACCTAGCTGATTTCTCTGACTTGGTCAAATTCTTAATCATTTACAAAATATTATATACATTTTCATCACATAAAAATTTGCACTTGCTCTGTATTATTTGATTAATATCTGATATTCCAGATTATAAGCTCCATTAAGGTAAGAACTATTTTTATGACTATTTTAACCTTAATATTTCACACTATGCCTAGTATATAAAAGATGCTAAAAATCTTGTTAAATAAATTAATCGATGACTCTTGCACTTAAAATGTTATTAGAAATATGCTTTACTTGGTATAAAAAAAATCTAAACCATTCAACGCATTCTCAGTACTGTTAATAACTTTAGCCGAATAAGTATTTAGTCACTTTATCACTGCATACTTGCTGACTTAACTCTAATTAGAAAATTTTAAAAATAAAACTTTATAATAATGGCAGTAAAGATTTATGCAGTGGTTAAATATTTATTGGTATTTAGTATTTATTTAGTACCTTGAACTTTGGTATGCCTGTTTCAAATTTTCTATCATTTATTCCTCAGAATAACTTTATGACAGTGGAACTTTAGTATTCATTTAATTGATGAATAAATTTAGACTGAGAAACGTTAATTTTATTATTGTTATACAACATGTGGGATTTGAATTCATATTCAAGAAGATTTGATTCCAAAACTAATCTTTCCTTAATCCACTACGTCTTATTGGCCCTCCAAACTAATCCAAGAAAAAATATTTTAATAGTTTTTATTCAAAGTTCTTTAGGTTTTAGCATTAAGTTCTATCTTTCTTACTCAGATGCAATATGGTCTTCCAACATATCTTTCTTAACTTTCTGTTCGGAACTTGGAAAAAATAAATAGCTATATATATATATATATAAATATATATATATATATATAGAGAGAGAGAGAGAGAGAGTGCTGTTAATATATATATATGCATATAAACATACATATATATATAATGCATATATAAACATATATATAATGCATAGACCAAAATGGGTATAGCAGTATATATGAGTATATGTGTATATATAAACACAAAAAACATTTAATTTTATCAATATTAAATTGTATTATTTATATTTAATACATTTTTATTTTTATATTATTATATAAATTATTATAAATTACAGTTTATATATTTAAATTATATTATATATTATAAAAATATATAAATCATTTTAATTTATTTTACTTACATTTAATAAATATTTTGATACATGTAGATAAAATTTGGCATATTATAAGCATATAAATTATATCATTACATAAAATATAATAAACATATATTTTTAATATGTATTTTTAATGAACAATGCCAAAACTTATGAGAATTTGATTGGAGTGGTATATCAGTGATCAAAATCTTATAAAATTACGCATTTCACCTAAATTTTTGCATTGGCCTTCCTCTATGTAACTAGAGCAAATTGTCCTTTTACCTGTATGAATCATATTCCTGACACAATGATCTGAAAGGTAATCATCTCCTAACTCCCCCACACCTGTCAGTTTTCCAACTTCTTGTGTTCTGCTTAAAATTTCTTCCCACAAAATTAGAATTAAACAAAGCTAATGCATTTAGAATCGTTCTAATATGTGTATTACTTAGACCCCTGATTATAGACGTTGTAATCATTATACTTTCTCTAATAAACTCTTTTGCTCGGAAGAAAAACAAAACAATGTCTTTCACTTTGCACAACTGCAAATTAGAGACCAAGAATAACCTTTCACATATTCCAGCCACTGCAGTCTTATTTGCAAATGGGGTTCATGAATCATCTAATCAGACAGGCTTTATTTGAAATGACACACACTACACAGCATTCACAATGCACATCCTAGTTGCAAAGGTTCATAGGCCAATTGATTTTTCTGTTTCTGTTGTTCATGTCAGTCAGTGGATTTTTAGATTTAAAAAGAACACAGGGATTATTCTAGTCCAATCATGTTGTTGTTAATCATATATATTTGTCTATATACATCAAATTAAAGCCTAGATAGAATTGCTACTTTTATGGAGGTTGAGGACCAAACAATGGGGGAAAGAAAAAGCAGACAATAAAGAAATGTCAACACTCTTTTAAACATGGCTGAAGCTTTGCAACTGTGCCTGTTTCCTTTAAAAGAATACTATTTAACCAAGTTTCTTAAGAGATTTTTTGCACTATTTTTTATTTCTGGTAGTTTTACTTTATTTGTGGTTAGTTAATTTACCTGGTTTCAGAATCATATTAACATAACCATTTTTTAGTTTTCATGTGGTCTTTGCTTCACAGTATAGTACTTACATAATTTATTTTTAGGAGATTGGACCTGGGAAAGTGTAAGTCAAAAGGGAATTTAAAGGGAAAATGGTTAAAAAAAATTATATAGCTTGTTCAACAAAATCTTGTTGTTTTTGTAAAGGATCATTTCCTATCACTACCATATTGTTCAACATGTGCTCAATTCAGGATTAACTCTAACAAAGGCTAACTGGTATTTCTTTTAATAGCTTAAATAATGTGGCTATGTGGGAAGAACATGAGTATGAATTATATTTTATTTGGATTAACAGTTTTGAAATGAACCATTCTTCAGAAAATATTTTTTAATTATTTAAAATACACATATTTGATATCTTAAAATATTTTGTTAATGTTTAAAATAATTATGATTATAATTTGGGAAATGTGACCCCAGTGTATAAATTGGATATGAGTATATATTTCTGAAAGATATGATAATAGTACAAGTGCATGTTTTATATAATCCTGTTAACAAATATAATCTTTACTTTCCTATAAATATACTCTTATGCTTTTACTTCTAATAGATGTATGAAATACAGGTTTTTTGCATCACACAAGAAAATAATAAATATTTAGTAAAAATGTGAATGCCAGTTCCAATAGAAAGATTGTATACAACAGGCTACCAAGGGATTTGTCTTAAAACACAAATTGTGTGTGTATATGTGTTTATGTTACCATCATATCCTGATATTTTGGATATGATTTACATATTATTATCCTACTTTACCACATGATCAATCTATTTTAGTACCAGTTGGGTTTTCATTTCTCTGTAATCAATATTGGTGTCCCTTAAGAAAAAAAATGATGGCATATAAACAGATTTGATGAGTTTTTTAAATTGCACATATATTTCAAAAAAAATTCTCACTAATTTTTTAAGAAAATAAATCATTAATATAATCTAAGGTTCTTATTCCATAATGGGAGTAGTCATCAACATATTGGTAAAAAGCAATAAATGCTAGAGGATAAACTAATTCTAAAATATGTCTGCTAAAGTATATATTTTTTCCAGATTTTGAGTATATGCCAAAATACTTTTTGTAAAAAAAAAAAAAAAAGAATTCAGGCCAGCTACGGTGGCTCATGCCTGTGATCTCAGCATTTTGAGAGGCTGAGGCGGCCAGGTTGCTTTAGCTCAAGAGTTCAATACCAACCTCGCAACATGGCGAAACCCCATCTCTAAAATATAAAATATAAGTAGTTGTGTGTGATGGCACGTACCTGTGGTCCCAGATACTCAAGAGGCTGAGGTGGAAGGATCACTTGAGCCCAGGAGATGGAGGCTGCAGTGAGCTGTGATCAGGCCACTGCACTCCAGGCTGGGTAACACAGAGCGACCCTGTCTCAAAAAATAATAATAAAATAAATAAGGTTTGTAAACTGGAATTATTTTTCTTCATAAACTATAATAATTATTATTTGTGTAACCACTATTATGTAACTATTTTAATTACCAAGTCCATTTGACTCATTATTTTTGGAAGATGGGTGGGTGTTTTTTTACAACTACCTTGGTTGCAAGTCTACTGGTTTTCAAGGGCATTATGGAACTGGATGTGGGGATGGAAGAGAAAATACAAATTACAGTGTGACAAATTCTACAATTATTTTGGAGGCTCAGCAGTTTTTACTGAATAAACACTGCCTTATTTTTTCAAGTCTTAGGTGAATTTTCAAGGTTCTGAAAACACTGAGTTTGAAAAATTTTGCTAGTGTTTCTGTTGCTCTTACAGTAGAGTAGCAAAATTACAGATATCATCACTCCATTATTCCTGAAGTCCCATCTCATGATTTCCTCTTATGATCACAAATAATATGTTGCCTTTCACATTTCTATTTTATGTTTTGGGTAGGTAGTGAAATGCTTAAATAAAAAGGAAAACAATTCAAATCAAGTTAGGGTAGACCAGACACAGAGGCTCATGCCTGTAATCCCAGCACTTTGAGAGGCCGAGGTGGGTGAATCACCTGAGGTTGGGAGTTTGAGACCAGCCTGACCAACGTGGAGAAACCCTGTCTCTACTAAAAATACAAAATTAGCCAGGCATGGTGGCACATGCCTGTAATCCCAGCTACTTGGGAGGCTGAGGCAGGAGAATCCCTTGAACCCAGGAGGTGGAGGTTGCAGTGAGCCAAGATTGCATCATTGCACTCCAGCCTGGGCAACAAGAGCAAAAAAACTCTGTCTCAAAAAAGAAAAATCAAGTTAATATAGATCATTAATTTTCCAAAACACTTTTATCAAGATTTTCAGCTTACTTCCTTAAAATGAGAACCTGAGATGAAAATCTGACATTCCCTCTCTTGCTTGTGAATATGCACAGGTTTGTAACACAGTCATAGTTTTCTCATCCTTGTAATTATTTTCTTAGTCCTATCTTCCAAAAGCTAACAAAAGTATAATGAATTTCCATGTATTAATATTATTTTCTTTCTTTGTCATTATTTCATTTAAGACACTGGACAATGTGGCATTCCCTAGTTTCTTTTTTTTTTAATTATTATTATTTTTGTTGGTGTTGTTGTTGAGACAGAGTTTTGCTCTTGTTGTTCAGGCTGGAGTACAGGGGGGCAGTCTCAGCTCACTGCAACCTCTGCTTCCCAAGGTCAAGCAATTCTCCTGCCTCAGCCTCCAGAGTAGTTGGGATTCCAGGCATGTGCCACCACATTTGGCTATGTTTTGTATTTTGAATAGAGACAGGGTTCACCATGCTGGCCTTAAACTCCTGACCTCAGGTGATCCACCCACCTTAGCCTCCCAAAGTGCTGAGATTTCAGGCGTGAGCCACTGCACCCTGGTTTCAAACGGAAACTTCATTGCTGAAGACAAAATAAAAAAAGATAATTTGTAGGATTGTGGTGAAAGCGTTTTGACCATATGAAAAATGAATATTTCATTGATTCTGGAGATAGAAGAAAAACTTATGTAAATCATAGTACACTAAGTGTTAAAGAATAAGAAAGTTTTAGTGTGAAGGATATGGAGGTAAAAGACATAAGCATAATTACATAAGAGACAGTGAAGATTATGAAATTATTAAAACTTCTATAAGAAACTTGTAATTTAATTTGAAAAAAATATAAGCAAGATATCCCTCTTCAACCTCTTCAAACAAGATGTGCCATTTTAATTTTGAACTATGCTTAATTTCCAATATACTAGAAACTGTACATTAATCAAACCAGTTTTAGGAAGAATCATGTTTACTCTCCATTGAAGCTTAGAGATAATTGTGAGAAAGGATACACACCACCATTTCTTTAATATTGTAATAGAAAATATAATGAAAATACTTAAAAATAAAGCCATAAAACTATGTGCCAGCCTTGGTAGATATGTATATTGAAGTAGGAGAGATTAAATTAATGATTGGAAAGTACTTTGCAATTAACTGTTAGATTGGCAATTTCTAAAAGTATTCTGAAATTAAAAGTGCAGCAAAATTACTGAAGTCCTTTTAGTACCATTTGAATTTATTTTATATAGTGTGAGAAAGAAAAATTCATAAAGTAATTGTATTAATTACAATGAATATTTTTGCTCTTTTCCAATGCCAAATTCTTTTGACTTACATGACAAGAATTTAGGGGAAAATTGAAATATTGGTTACATTCACATGGATTTCAAATAATATTTAAATATTTTAAATATAATTGCCATATATTAACTTGGGGAGAAAGCTCTTTAGCTTCTATTAATTTTTTTGGATTGATATATTGATAGATGATTGAAAAGTTATGTGTATTACTTTAGTAAGTAAGAATATTTTTACAACCTTTCCCACTAAAATGTCTTTTTTTTACTTTAAACTTTTCTAAGTGTTACCAATTTCGATTTTCCATATAAGGCCCATTTTTAACAAATGTTATAGACATAATATTGCTTATTAAATCATTTTCTTCTAGGAAAAAATAATGATGACATATAACTCACGCACATCCACACACACAAATCCCCAAAATTTAGAGCTTTGAGCTGAACTCTCTCAATCCATTAATACAGAACAAACTAAATTTGTGAACACATTGTAGATAGATGCTTCTCACAGAGGTGAGGAATATGTGAACTTGAGATAGGTTAACACATAGCAAAATAGTACATATCTCCTGAGAAACAGTATTTAATTCATTAATCCTAATTATTTTTCTTGTTTAATGGCTATCATTTTTGATTGAGTAATAAACTTTCAGGATGTGTAGGGTACACTTTAAGATTATCAGCCTGTTAATACTGACAGATACTAAATCCCACATTAAAGGAATTTCTTATTGAAACATGATTATTTCAATAGGAAATTGTTTTTTTCTTTGAAAGCAACTTTAAAAAAAATTGTTACATCCATAGGTTTGGGGGAACCAGTGGTATTTGGTTACATGTGTGAGTTCTTTAGTTAGCGGTGATTTGTGAGATTTTGGTGTATGTATCTCCCAAGCAATATACACAGAAACCAATCTGGAGTCTTTTATTCCTCACTCCTTTCTCATCCTTTCCTGCTGAGTCCCCAGAGTCCATTGTTTCATTCTTATACCTTTGCATCCTCATAGCTTAATTCCCACTTACAGGTGAGAACATACGGAGTTTCGTTTTCCATTCCTGAGTTATTTCACTCACGATATTAGTCTCCAGTCTCATCCAATTTGCTGTGAAAGTCATTCATTCATTCTTTATATGGCTGAGTAGTGTTCCATTGTGTGTGTGTGTGTGTGTATACATATATACATATATATATATACACACTTATATATATGTATACACACACATATACATATATATATACACACATATATATGTGTGTGTGTGTGTATATATATGTGTGTGTATATATAAGTATATGTGTATATATTTATATATATGAATATATATGTGTATATATATATATATGTGTGTGTGTGTGTGTGTGTGTGTGTGTGTATATATACCACAGTTTATCCACTTGTTGACTGATGGCATTAGGGCTGGTTCCACATTTTTGCAGTTGTGAATTGTGCTGCTATAAACATGCATCAGCAAGTATCTTTTTTGTATAATTACTTCTTTTCCTCTGGGTAGACACCTACTGCATCAAATGGTAGTTCTAATTTTAGTTACTTAATTAAATAACTAAATTAAGTAACTAATTTTAGTTACTTAATTAATCTTCACACTGCTTTGTGGTTTACTAATTTACATTCCCACCAGCAGTGTAGAAGTATTCCTTGTTCACCACATCCAGGCCAACAGCTATTTTTTAATTATGGCCATTCTTGCAGGAGTATGGTTGTATTGCATTATGGTTTTGATTTGCATTTCCCTGATCATTAGTGATGTTGAGCATTTTTTCATATGATTGTTGACCATTTGTATATCTTCTTTTGAGAATTGTCTATTCATGTCCTTAGCCCACTGTTGATGAGATTATTTGTTTTTTCCCTTGCTAATTTGTTTGAGTTCATTGTAGATTCTGGATATTAGTCCTTGGTCAAATGTATAGATGGTGAAGATTTTCTCCCACTCTATGAGTTATCTGTTTACTCTCTTGACTGCTCCTTTTGCCATGCAAAAGTTTTTAGTTTAATTAAGTCCCAGCTATTTATCTTTGTTTTTATTGCATTTGTTTTCTTTGTCATGAAATCCTTGCCTAAGCCAATGTCTAGAAGAGTTTGCCCAATGTTATCTTCCAAAATTGTTATAGTTTCCCACTGAAGATTGAATTCCTTCATCCAGCTTGAGTTAATTTTTGTGTAAGGTAAGAGAGGAAGGTCCAGATTCATTCTCCTACATGTGGCTTGCTAATTATGCCAGCACAATTTGTTAAATAGATTGTCCTTTCCCTACTTGATGTTTTTGTTCGCTTTGTCAAAGATCAGTCAACTGTAAGTGTTTATTTCTGGGTTCTCTATTCTGTTCCACTGGTCTATGTGTCTATTTTTAATACAAGAACCTTACTGTTTTGGTGACTATGACCTTATAGTCTAGTTAGAAATCAGTTAATGTGATGCCTCCAGAGTTGTACTTTTTGCTTAGTCTTGCTTTGGCTATGCAGGCTCCTTTTGTGGTTCCATATGAATTTTAGGATGTTTTTTCTAGTTCTGTGAAGAATGATGATGGTATTTTTATGAGAATTGCATTGAATTTGTAGATTACTTTTGGCACTATGGTCATTTTCACAATATTGAATCTACCCATCCATGAGCAAGGGAAGTGTTTCCATTTGTTTGTGTCATCTATGATTTATTTCAGCAGTGCTTTGTAGTTTTTCTTGTAAAGCAGCTCTTTAACCTCCTTAGTAAGGTATAAAAGGAGTTGAGTTCTTGATTTAATTCTCAGAGTGGTCACTGCTGGTGTACATGAAAGCTACTGCTTTGTGTGCATTAATTTAGTATCCACAAACTTTGCTGAATTATTTTATTAGTTCTAAGAACTTTTTGGAGGAGTCTTTAGGGCTTTCTAGGTATACAGTCATATCATAAGCAAACAGTGACAGTTTGACTTCCTCTTTACTGACTTGGATGAACTTTCTTTCTTTCTCTTTTCTGATTGCTCTGGATAGGACTTCCAGTACTATGTCGAATAGAAGTGGTGAGAGTGGGTATTCTTCTCTTGTTCTGATTGTCAGAAGAAATTATTTCAACTTTTCCCCTTTTTAGTATTATGTTGGCTGTGGGTTTGTCATACACAGCTTTTTATCACATTGAGGTATGTTCCTTGTATGCTGATTTTGCTGAGAGTTTTCATCATAAATGGATGCTGGATTTTGTCTAATGCTTCTTCTGCAACTATTGAGATTATCATATGATTTTTTGTTTTTAAATTTGTTTATGTGGTGTATCACATTTATTGACTCTCATATGTTAAGCCACTCCTGCATCCCTGGTATAAATGCACTTGATCATGGTGGGTTATCTTTCTGATATGTTGTTGGATTCAGTTAGCTAGTATTTTGCTAAGGATTTTTGCATCAATATTCACCAGGGATATGGGTCTGTAGTTTTCTTTTCTTGTTATTTCCTTTCCTGGTTTTGGTATTAGGGTGATACTGACTTCCTAGAATTATTTAGGAAGGATCGCCTCTTTCTCTATCTTGTGGAATAGTGTCAATAGGATTGGTACCAATTCTTCATTGAATGTCTGAGGGAATACAGCTGTGAATTCATCTGGTCCTGGACTTTTTTGTTGGTAATTTTTAAAATTACCATTTCAATCTCAGTGCTTTTTGTTGGTCTCTTCAGAGTACCTAATTCTTCCTGATTTAAGCTAGGTGTTCTTTATCTTTCCAGAAATGTATTCTTCTCCTCTAGGTTTTCTAGTTTATGCATGTAAAGGTGTTCACAGTAGCCTTGAATGATCTTGTGTTTTTCTGTAGTGTCAGTTGTAATATCTCCCATTTCATTTCTAATTGAGCTTATTTGAATTTTTTTTCTCTTCTTTTCTTGGTTAATCTTGCTAATGGTGTATCAATTTTATTATATTTTCAAAAAGCCAGCTTTTTATTTCATTTGTCTTTTATTGTTTTGTTGTTGTTGCTGCTGTTTCAATTTCATTTAGTTCTGCGCTGACACTGGTTACTTCCTTTCTTCTGCTGTGTTTGGGTTTGGTGTTTGTTCTTGTTTCTCTAGTTCCTTGAGGTGTGACCATAGATTGCCTATTTGTGCTCTTTCAGACTTTTTGATTTAGGCATTTAGGGCTATGAACTTTTCTCTTAGCACCACCTTTGCTGTATCTCACAGGCGTTGATAGGTTGTTACTATTGCCATTCAGTTACAAGAATTTTTAAATTTCCACCTTGATTTCGTTGTTGATTCAATAATCATTTAGGAGCAGCTTATTTAATTTCTATGTATTTGCATAGTTTTTAAGGTTCCTTTTGGAGTTGATTTCCAGTTTTATTCCACTGTGGTCTGAGAGAGTACTTGTTATAATTTCAGTTTTCTTAAATTTACTGAGACTTGTTTTATGACCTATCATATGGTTTAACTTGGAGAAAGTTCTCTGCACTGAGGAATAGAGTTTATATTCTGTGGTTGTTGAGTAAAATGTTCTGTTAAGTCCATTTGTTCCAGAGTGTACTTTAAATCCATTGTTTCTTTGTTGACTTTCTGTCTTGATGACTTGTCTAGTTTGTTAGTGGAGTACTGAAGTGCCCCACTACTATTGTGTAGCTGTCTATCTCATTTCTTAGGTATAGTAATAACTGTTTTATAAATTTAAAAGCTCCAGTGTTAGATGCATTTATATTTAGAATTATAATATTTACCTGTGGGACAAGGCCTTTTATCACTATATAATGTCCCTCTTTATCATTTTTAATTGTTGTTGCCTTAAAGTTTGTTTTGACTGTTATAAGAATAGCTACCCCTGCTCACTTTTGGTGTTGATTTGCACGGAATGACTTTTTCCACCCCTTTACTACCTTAAGTTTATGTGAACCCTTACGTTAAGTGTGTCTAATGAAGGCAGCAGGTAGTTGGTTGAATTATCCATTCCATACAATATATAGAATTCTATATATTGTAAGTGGAACATTTAGGCTATTTACATTCAATGTTAGTATTGAAATGTGAGGTACTATTCCATTCATCATGTTATTTGTTGCTTGTGTACTTTTTAAAATTCTATTGTTTTATAGGTTCTGTGAGATACATGTTTAAAGAGGTTCTGTTTTGATGTGTTTCCAGGATTTGCTTTAAGATTTAGAACTCCTTTTAGCATTTCTTATAATGCTAGATTGGTAGTGGCAAACTCTCTCAGCATTTCTTTGTCTGTAAAAGACTGTATCTTTTATTCATTTATGAAGCTTAGTTTCACTGGATACAAAATTCTTGGCCGATAATTGTTTTAGTTAAGGAGGCTGAATATAGGGACCCAATCCCTTCAGCTTGCAGGGTTTCTGCTGAGAAATCTGCTGTTAATATGATAGGTTTTCCTTTATAACTTACCTGGTGCTTTTGCCTTACAGCTCTTAAGATTCTTTCCTTCGTCTTAATTTTAGATAACCTGATGACGGTGTGTTTAGGCAATGATCTTTTTGTGATGAATTTCCCAGGTGTTGTTTGAGCTTCTTGTATATGGTTGTCTATGTCTTTAGAAAGGCCAGGGAGTTTTCCTCAATTATTTCCCCAAATATGTTATTCAAACATTTAGATTACTCTTATTCCTCAAGAACACCAGTTATTTTTAGGTTTGGTTGCTTAACATAATCCCAGACTTATTGTAGGCTTTGTTCATTTTTTTCTAATTCTTTGTTCTTTGTCTTTGTTGGATTGAGTTAATTTGAAAACCTTGTCTTTGCACTCTGAAGTTGTTCCTTCTGCTTGATTCTACTGCTCAAACTTTACAGAGCATTTTACATTTCTCTAAGTGTGTTCATTATTTCCTGAAGTTTTGATATTTTTTTATGCATGCTGTCTCTTTCACTGAAGATTTCTTTCCTATTTCTTGTATTATTTTTTGTTTATTTCCTTAATTTGGACTTTAACTTTCTCTGTGCCTCCTTGATTAGCTCAACAACTGACCTTCTGTATTCTTTTGCAGGTAAATCACGGATTTCTTCTTGGTTTAGATCCATTGCTGATGAGCTAGTGTGACTTTTCTTGGTGGGGGGCGGGGGTGTTAAAGAACTTGTTTTGTCATATTACCAGAACTGTTTTTCTGGTTCCTTCTTCTTTGGGTAGGCTATGTCAGAGGAAAGGTCTAGGATTCAAGGCTGCTGTTCAGATTCTTTGGTACTCTCATAGTACTCTCCCATTTTTTCCTAGGTATGTGACTTCCTGAGAGCTGAGCTATAGTGATTGTTATCTCTTCTAGATCTAGCCACCCAGCAGGTCTACCAGGCCCCTCGCTGGTACTATGGGGTGTCTGCACAGAGTCCTGTGATGTGAACCACCTGCAGGTCTCTCAGTTGTGTATACCAGCACCTGCTCCAATGGAGGTGGCAGGGGTGTGAAATGGACTCTGTGAGGGTCCTTAGTTTTGGCTGTTTAATGCACTGTATTTGTGCTGGTTGGCCTCCTGCCACGAGGTGGTGCTTTCAAGAGAGCAATAGCCATGGTAGTATAGGCAGGATCCGGTGATGGTTGGTGCCCTGGAACTCCCAAGAGAATATGCCCTTTGTTTTCAGCTACCAAGGTGGGTAAGGAAGAACCATCAGGTGGAAGCAGAGCTAGTCATAACTGAGCTCAGACTCTCCTTGGTTGGGTCTTGCTGAGGCTGCTGTGGGGCATAGCGTATGTTTCCCAGGTCAATGGAGTTATGTTCCCAGGAGGATTATGGCTGCCTCAGATGTGTTATACATGTTGTCAGGGAAGTGGAAGAAAGCCAGCAGTCACAGGCCTCACCCAGCTCCCAAGCAATGCAAAAGGCTGATCTCATACCCATTGTGCCCCCTTCAATGGCACTGAGTCTGTTTCCAGGAAGTGTGCAAGAAAGGCTGAGAAGTTGTCTCAGGCTACTAGCCTCCCAGCTGCAAAAGTAAGGATGACCTTCATTCATCCCCACATGTGGAATCAGCACACTGAATTCATGCCTTTTCCCAATTTCTGGCGAGAATACTTTGAATATGGTTGGAACTGTTACAACATTCAGCTGGATGTTTCCTTCTCCATGTGGCCTTTCCCCAGTGCCTCTGGCCATCCTCTCCAAGGGCCCTTGTGAGTCAGGGTAGAAATGGCTGCTAGGGGACCCAGCAAGCCCGCAGGGTTTTCCCACTCCTTCCTCTACCCCTGTGTTTTGTTCAGCTCTCTAAATTGATTCCACTCTGGATAAGGTCAGAATTTTCTCCTATGATCAAGACCTTCAGATTCCCTAGTGAAGGTGAGTGTTCAGGGGCAGATAATCTCTCTTTCCCACTTTCACAACTTGGACACTCACAGTATTTGGGGTGTCTCCTAGGTCCTGGAGGAGCAATCTGCTTCCTTTAGAAGGTCTGTGGGTTCTCTTGGCTTTCTTGGTTTTTTCCTGCAGTAGCTCTGGAGGAAAAGATTACAATGCAAGTCTCTACACACTGCTCTGTCTGTCTGAGTGGGAGCTGCAATCTAGTCCTGCCTCCTGTCTGCCATCACATATATACATGGAGAGTGAGAGGGCACTTTATGTTTATTCATATATACCTGCTTAAATTAATTTTAAAAGTATTATTAAATGGAAAATATAAATAGACAATAAAAAAATTTTATATAGAAAGTGGTGCCACATAAGTTGAATAATAGCTTAGGAAAAAACTGTAAATTATTAAATCAACTGACTAGAAAGTATTTGATGTATTATTTTATAACATTGATCCTTTAAAATTTATTTCATTTTCTTTTTGAGTTATTCTAAATTGAAATAGAAAGGGTAATATCTGTCTTTGCTTTGAAAAAGATATATGCTTAGTGTGTTTTATCGGCACCAAAATTTATATCTGAAATGAAATTTAACTTTTTGAGGTTTTAAATGAATAATACTGATTTTAAAGATGTATGTGATTATTCTATTTAAATGGAAATTGAAGAAGATACTATTGTTAATTTTATATTAAAAACTACAGTTGTTGATGTTTTATTTTACAAAGTGATAATATTAGAGTTTTAAGGTATTGTTTTTCTTTTAGGATTATTCAAAGTTATTATATAGTATAACTGAAAATATGATTGTTCTGAAAGTATTTACCTGAAGGAAGAAATAGTACTGAGTTTTTAAGCACTAACTGTTTTAATAAAATCTTTCTGACAGCCTTCAGAGTAGATCATCTATCCCTAAAAAGTGGAAATAATCAAAACATAAATATTTGGGTTTTTTTTTAAACAAAATGTAATTTATCAAAGCAGAAAAATGTAAAGTTGTCTTAAGATCCAGTATAGTTATTAGGTCAACCAGACTTCACTGCCATTTGAATGAATGTTCAAATCTATCAAGAGAAATAAACCGTCATTCAAAAGATATCTTTGTCAGTCATTTATGTCTTTGCCCAAGAATATAAAACTTTCAGGAATCGGAGATAGTTATAATTTCCAGTGTGAGATATATTGATGAAGACTTACCAGGCTAAGATAAGATAGTCTCATTCTATGTTCAAATTATGATTTTGGGGAAAATATATTCAGTGTCTGTTGCAATGTGATTTTAGTCGCAATTAATTAGTGTCTTTCTTTATATGTTGCTTATGACTTTGGTTGTCATGAGTCAGCCTCTGAGAGTTAGACCCTATGATAGTGATTGCAACTATTCACAATTATTCTCCAACTCTTGATAAATATGTGGATATACTACGAATCCCAGTCTCTTAGCCCCAACATCTAGGGAGGCCAAGAGATTGATCTTTGCCATCTTTGCCAATGAAATGTGAATGGTGGTGAGAAGAGGCATTCCTAGGGCCTTAGGCAGATAAAAGCCGGTGTGTCCTTTCCACACATATAGATATACATAAAAATTATATAATTATTTATAATCTGGTGGAATTCCAATAGTAATTTCTCACTGTTCATTTTTTTTCTTCCCCTATTAAATCAGTTTTTCTTCTCTGTTTATCATATATCTCTTGAATATGATTTCAGTGATTCTCTATGACTGTTTCTATCTCTATTAAAACATACTTTAAACTATACAACAATACAGGCTGGGCGTGGTGGCTCATGCCTATAATCCCAGCACTTTGGGAGGCTGAAGCAGGTGTATCACCTGAGGTCAAGAGTTGGAGATCAGCCTGGTCAACATAGTGAAAACCCATCTCTACTAAAAATAGAAAAATTAGCTTGGCGTGGTGGTGCATGCCTGTAATTCTAGCTACTTGGGAGCCTGAGGCAGGAGTATCACTTGAACCCAGGAGGCGGAGGTTGCAGTGAGCTGAGATTGCGCCACTGCACTCCCACCTTGGAGACAGAACTATACTCCATCTCAGGGAAAAAAAAAAAAAAAAAAAGGAAAAAATTATATAACAATACAAAGTCAAATGAAAATTACATAAAAATTACATTTTAGTTGCTTATTTAAATAATCTATATAACTTGAATACAAGCATCCTTGAAGTCTGTTTTAATTTGTTTCATGCATCACTACATATGCCTCATATATACCTAACATATCATCTTTTTAAAAGCTTTTTAAGCTGTGTTTTATTATGACTTTAACTCTAGGTTTCAATTCTCTGAATTCGATTGTCCTTTTGATCTCTATTTACATTGCCAGGGCATGCATCTACTTGTTCAGGAGTATTCTGCCAAAATGTATGTTTATCTACTGAACTTATTTTTAATTTCAAAATTTTTCTAAGACATGAGTCTTTATTTTTTTCAGGCACTATGAAGTAATGAGAAATACTGATCTATTTTTCATGATTTAAGCACTAATATTTTACCATAGTTATCCACTGGGATTTTCTCACTTAGGTCACAGTATTAAAAATGTCTAAATAGTAAAAGTACATGTTCCTTTGAACATGGCCCAAAAATGAAAAGAAATATTACTTCAAGTTGGTTCTTCATGTAGGTTAACTTACAATTCATTATATGAAGTAGGTTTAACTTGTAATCTATTTTCCATAAGAAAACTATTCTGGCCCTGCCTACAATCTCTACTTGCCTTTTTTCCTCTTAAGGTCATATTTTTGTCTCAATATCATCCCCATCAATTTATATCTGAGTGAAACACTGTGATATTGGAGTTGCAATATAACAATAGATATTTCTTACTAGATATCTAAAATCTTCCAAAATTCAAATATTAAAAAAGAAATGTTCTACAATTATATTTCTCTAAATAGCTGACTTTAATAAATATTTCTGAATAATATTCCAAGATTCTATGCTATAAAATAATAGTCAAAATAAGAGTAAAAACTTTACATCCACAGTAATAGTTCTTCTAATAATGAAAAGGACTACATAACTCCACTTTTCTTCAGTTGATATAGGAATAGTAGTATCAGCAAGGCAAGATGAATGTCCATCTATTCTACCAATGTAAAAATCAAGGAATAGCAATGGTACTTTGGGGATTTTGGCTCCACTGGAAAGTCTGTATCTTCTTTAACCAGGAAGGGTGTCTCAAGGTTTTGTGAATAACAACATTGGTGGGAATGGAAACTAGTATAACTGCTATGGAAAACAGTATGGAGATTTCTCAGAAAACTAAAATTAGAATTACTATTTGATCTAGCAATCCTACTACTGAGTATCTTCCCAAAGGAAAAGAAAACAATACATAAAAGGGATACCTGCACTCACATGTTTATTGCAGCAGTACTCACAATAGCAAAGATGTGAATTGAGTGTCCAACAATGAATTAATGGATAGAGTAATATATATGAAATTATGTTGTTTGAATAAATATAGGCGGAACTTGAGGTCTTTATCTTAAGTGAAATAAGCCAGACACAAATAGACATATATTGCACGCTCTCACTTACATTTGGAAGCTAAATCTTTGAACATATGGAGAGTTGAGAGAGGAAAAAAAGAGAAAACAAAATGGGAAGGGTGAGTTGAGGGGAAGAAGAGAAGATGAAGAAAATTGGGTTATAGGGTACAAACAGTAAAATAGAAGAAATAAATTCAATATTTGAAAGCAGAATAGGGTGACTACACTTAACAAAAAAAATTTCTTTTTTTTCAGGTGATGGACATCCTAAATCCCTTACTTGGTCAGTATACATTGTATACATGTAACAAAATCTCACATGTACACCATAAATTTATACAAATAAAAATTTAAAAAAAGAAATATTTTAAATTATTTAACCAATGCTGACTCAGGTTTCACAAGTGTGTTTATACTTTGGATTGCCTTTTATATTTACTAGAGGAGAATTTGCCAGTCATGAGAAAATGATTTCAGTCTCCCTAACTGTGACAGCCTTACCATAAATAAATCACTTGCCATTTTTGTTTTAGACAAAGACGGTCTTAGTGAATCCCATCCTTAGCAACTTAATTCATGGAAATGAATGGATTTGGGCCACCATGGGTGAAGTTCTGCTATGTTCCATCACCTATGACCAAGATAATGGGGTCACATGGCAAAAAACAGAGTACAGAGAAACGGGCAGAAAGGAGCACATCGGCCTATCTGTAAATATTTACCTTTTCTTCAATTACAACTCACTGCATAATGATTGTAGCAATTCTTATTCAATCATTTTGATCTGATGTTTAAATGCTAATGTTTGATTTGATATTTAAATGCTAATCAGTTTGTGAATAAAATTGATAAAAACAATCAATAATCTGGAAGTCATGTATAGAGCATTTTCTGGTTGCACTATCAATGGAGGAATTTTAAATGATTGGGATATACTTCCAACTGTTTCTTGCATTCACTAAATGTTGTTAAACAAATAAGAAACTGTCATCAGATTAGGAAAAATGCCATTAATAAATGTGAGCCAAGAAAAAGCAAAATTCAGGCTCCAACTAATATTTCTGAAGGCTCTAGGATTTTGAAAAATGTTTTGTAATCAAAATTGTATATCGTGTCACCATTTGAGGAAAACTCTATCAGTGATACTTTAAAAATATCACTTGGCTTCTACTAAATTCCATTTTGGGTTAGGCACTGTACTAATTATTGTTATTCGTTTCCAGAAATTGTTGTCTTTATCTTCCATGCAATTTATGTCACTTGAAACTGCTCTGAGGAAAGAGGAGCCATGCTGGAGCCCCAAAATACATAGAAATTGGGATAATGAATGTGTGTTGTTTAAAAGCGTGAAGTTTGTGGTAATACTGTTATGCAATAGATAATATTAATAACAATGTTAGTGTGATTATTAACAAATGCCATAGTTTCTTAAAAGTGAGTATTAACAATGTATATCATGGCAGCCATGGACTAGGTTGTCATTAAAATAAAACTTTCCAATCATTGATTAAATTTGGTGGAGTCTTTATGTTCTATGTTAATGAACCTACTCTCCTATTTATGCATTTGATATATATTTCAATTTTGTATATAGGATAAATCCTTTACACGTAGATTGCAATTCTCAAAGGGTTAAACTGCAATACAACATTCTGATTAATAAATTTATCTTTATCCTCTATGATGAAGTATTTATTTTGTGGATACTATGTCCCTACGTGTAATAGTCTAGTTGTGAACACATTAATGATTCTAATATGCTGCGTTTCAATTACTTCAATGTTAATCAGTTTTCCTCTAACAATGCAATATAGAATCAAAGAATCTATAATCAGGGCAATTACCACTGCATTATAAAATTTGAGAAGTTGTTAATAATGATTTTCAGCACTTTTACATTTTCTAGCTTTTTAAAAGTATTTTCTCCATAAACCATGAGAAGAAAGATCTTCCTCACTATTCTAAAAATACAGAACCAAATGTTAAATCAAATAAGCTAAATATCTTTGATAGATGGATGCTCACTCACATAAAAATTATAAATTTCAGTTATTTGGTTAGAAAAGAAATAAAGATGCTTCTCTGTTATCTGATATCCGAGTTTAGGCTAACACTTTAATTTTGACCATAGCTCTTCTGTTTGGCATTAAAATCTTCTAAAAATAGAAAGATAAAGCAATGAACTCTTTATGAATTACACTAATATACTTAGAATTATACTTACAGTACTGAAATTTGAAACTTTATTATAAAATTTTATTTTGGAAAAATGCATTTGTTATTTAAAACAAACTAATATTCAAAGTTGTGTTTGTACCTCTGTTTGATACCTAAGTTATATTATTATAGATGAGAAGAATGTTTGCATCAGTGCCTTTAATCAACTCTTCTTAGACCAAAACATAAAAGAGAGAGAGAGAGAAGGGTGTGTATGAATGTGTGGATGTGTATTTTTCATTGTCCATTGAAGATAGAACTGCATAGTAAATTAGTGTTGAATAAAAACAAGAAATAAGTATTAATTTTAATCTTAATCAATCTTTTAACATGGGTATTGGTAAACTCTTTTTTGTTGTTGTTTGTAGATCGTGATTTATTTAG
This sequence comes from Cacajao melanocephalus, assembly GCA_963573385.1. Taxonomy (NCBI): domain Eukaryota; kingdom Metazoa; phylum Chordata; class Mammalia; order Primates; family Pitheciidae; genus Cacajao; species Cacajao melanocephalus. Next base: position 111,690 of record CAUYLG010031405.1, on the reverse strand, counting down.
AGAGAGACAGAGAGAAACAGGAGGAAAGAGAAAGAAACAGCTCTCACACTGAGTGAGAGGAGGAAAAGATGGAATCCAGGAGAGGAAAGACAGCTTCCACACGGAGTGGAAGGGGTAAACGCTTTTTATGAAGGACAAGTCAGTAAATATGTTCAGCTCTGTAGTCTGTAAGATCTCTGTTGCAACTCTTCAACTCTCTCATGTAACATGAAAGCAGCTATTAGTTATATGTAAATAGATAACCATACCTGTATCCTAATAAAACTTTACTTACAAAAACAGATGAAGGGGCAGATTTGGCAGAGAGGGCTTTAGTTTGCTGACCTCTGTGGTAAGGGATTTCAAAAGTATGAGTCTCAATCACTGAAAGACCTATTAGTTTATCTGACCATCCTGATAAACCGGAATATGACAAAATTTTGAAGGCTGCAGCTGGAATAAAGACAAAAATTAAAGTTTATATTAAAGTTGTGAGGAATTTTTATTTTTCAGATTGGGAGAAATCCAAGAGAGACCAAAAAGTTGTATGAACTGAAAACTTTGTGAGAAAAATGTCAGAAAGAAAATACAACAGTATGACATTGGCGGAAAAAAAAAGTAGAAAGGGGGATCACAATATCAATGGTGCATTTTTTAAGTCATACACTATAATGTATTACCCCCAGAAGAATCTTTAGTAAGGTCTGCATTGCTCATTTAAATTGCTTCTATGAGTAAGTAACTTTTGAGGGTTGAATTTTAAGGATCAGGTAGGTGGATGCAAAGCAATAATCAGAAAAAAAAAAAAGAAACACTGGAAAATAAAGTTTTTAGGTGACTTCCTACTACTGCTTGTTATGAGAGGTCTGGGCAGGAGGCTTCCATGAGTGAGCAAAGGGTAACGTTCCTTAGTAAAACTGAATTTGCTTTTAAAAGCACACACACGAAAATCACACAGGATTTCTTCTTCTTAACATTATTTCTCCCAAGAATGACCAATAAAATGCAGCCAAATAAAACCAATCTGTATTGTCTAATTTCCACAAGAACCCTCTGGGGTCCAGTAATATTTTATTTTTCTAGTTCTTCCTTTCTTGATGGCTTCCCCCACAGAGTGAGATGTGGGTGAGTAAAATTCAGACACACTTTTACTGTTATTTGCTTTACTCCAAAATTAAGCTACCAAAATATTTATCACATAATCCTGATTGGTTATTAGCTAGTAACCAAGAGACAGGAGAGACAAAATGATATTTCTTTGTCTGAAATCAACATTAAATGGATGAGGTTGTATACATTAAAATTGTGTGTGTGTACATATGTACATATATATTTTTTTCTTTGTTTTCTCCATACTATAAAGAAAAATGCCCTAGAAAAGGTCAAAAAGCTTCATAACACTGGAAATAAGTAATTTTATTGTTTGACATTCTGTTTTTTACAGGTCAGTTCCATGAATAGAAGTTTGTCTTATTTGAACATATTTCTTTGGTTCTAATCCAAAATGAAAAAAAATGCAAATTCACATCTGGCACAATTGAAACAGGAGACTAAATACTGAACTATAGAAAGTTAAACTATGACCATGATGAGAAATATCTTATATCAAGTTTTGTGTTTTTTTTTTCCTGTATCTCACTGTTTTTCTCTTTTAAACTTTGGCAAACACCAAAGTAGATAACATTTTAGCTTACAGTTTCCAACTTATTATCCCACATCAATCATTGTCATCAGAGTGAAAACATCAAGCACCTGTTTCCTCCTAAATTTAGTCATATAATCTGACTTCAAGAATCTTTCATAATCCTAATAAACCAAGACTACACTCTTCCGAATGTTATTCTGTTCTGTCTTGCAGCCCCTATTGCAGCCTAAAATTCTCTTCCATTTCTTTGGACCAGAGGAACTGTTTCTCTTTCCCTGGGATTTTAGAGATTTTCAAATAGTTATATACAAAAGAAACACTTATTGTGGTACATCATTTGAGAATATGGGCTGAATTTTTCGGCCCTTCTATGTTCAGGTTTTTGCATTGCGATTCATCAAAAAGGGAAAGTATGTTTCTGTACACTTTGTGGCAAGTCTTGTGTCTTGCCTTATTCAATGAAAAAGGAACAAACCTGATGTGAGAAGAGGCTTGAAAAAATGTTTGTGTATTTCTACTTCATCTCATGAAGAACCAGCCACCATCATGAGAACATGTCCAGACAACCCTGCTGGGAAGATATGAGAGACATGTGGAGGAAAACGTAGTTGTCTGAGGTAAAGCCATCCTCACCTGGACAGCTGCCTCTAGCCAACCCAATAGCATTCCAAAAATCATGTAAGATAAGATCAGTTGAATCAAGCACACATCAGCAGAATTATGTCAACAACCTCCATATTCAAGAAAATCACAAATTTGGGGTAATCTATTACTTGAAAATAATGGAATAAAACATTCATAACACAATGGGTAAAGGATGTGTCTCACATTTCATAAAGACTAATTATTTTGTGCTAAAAAGGAAGGGAGCAAAGTAATCTGTTCCATCTTTGTCATGTGTTAAATTTAATTCATAACATCTGTCCTTTCTATCAAAAATTGATGATTTGGGAGTACCAATGTGATAAACACAAGATACTTGTTAGTAATTAAATTTGTTTATTTTGTTTTAATAATTTGATGTTCATATGTAGGGTTTTCCAGGTAAAATTTATTCTGCATTCACCAGGATTAATATTTGACTTAAAAAATAATGATAAAGAATATTTTAAGAGAGTACAGAAATAGCCCCTTCTCAAGTCTTCCAACTCTTTTTTTAACTTTTGATAACTAATATGCGTGAGCTATCTCCTGACTTCCACTTTTTCCTTTTCATCCCTGATGCTTCTTATGCCAGCATTACCTAACAGTTCTAATCAAACCAACTGCCAATCAGATAATTCCTGGCCCTTTTGATTTGTATTTTCTTTGTATATTTGCAGTATGTCTTTATGTTCTGGCATATACTAAACATACCCAAAAAGTAAACTCATTTAGCCCTCTTGATAAAAATTGAACTACATATTTTACTTCTGGAGAAACATAATTAAATAATTCCTTCAAAGCTTAATTCTCCAAATCTGCCAACAGGCACATTTTATTAATACTAGTTATGTCACTCTGAGATTGAAGTAAGACTGAAGTAAAAAAGTGATTTTTAAAAGTTTTTTAAGTTCTAAAAAACCATACAAATAATAAAACCTCCACTATGGTGGCAACAAAACCCTCCTAAAAAATCTGTGTAATAGCATAAATTATAAGTTAATGATTGTGGTTGTAATAATTTGAAATAGGTTAAACAGTAAGTTGGCAAGTTTTATTGATGTTGTGAATATAGTTATCAAAATGAATGAGTAGAGATTTATTTAGTCAGGTAAATTCAGTTAACCAGACTTAACAGTTTCAATTTTCTTACCCATCACCATTAGATCAGAAGGGTCATTCATAAAAAGGAAAAATAACTAAAGGACTAGAAGGCATGTGAGAAATACTAAGTAAATAAAGTAAAATGACCTCTACCAAATTTGTAACTACAAGGTATGCAAACTAGCACAGAAACAAAAGTCAAAGTTTTGAGAATTTATATTGAATTCTCTCTGTGGGTTACCTTGCAACCTAAAGAAAAGGAATTTTTCATCTTCTTTATGCTTTATTATATACCTTTGCAAAGGTAATATATCACCTACCACACAGAAAACTTAATTTCACTGGACTTCTGGTGTGCACTACAATAAAGTGTGCTCACCTAAAATGATATCATTTGAAACTTTAGTAAAGGAAAGAGAGTAAAAGCAAACCAAAACTTTTGAATTCTTTCCAAGTTAAAAAAATATATATTTCCAAAATGGACTGTGATAAGTTTATGAATGGGATTTGCTCCTGTGTTTACTTAGTGTTTATTGATTGTCCATACAGTGGAAAATAACATGCCTGAAATATTCATGTTGCATAATAAAATTTCATTAATATTTTCAAACAAAAATAAAAAAAAATTTCAAAAGAATATTTACATACACACAAACATTAAATTTCATTTTATTGCGTCTATGTTGTGTTTATATATGTTTTTTTAAAAATGCAGAATAAAAGAAAATTATAAATTGCACAGGTCTAAGACATAGGAATAATTTAAGGTAAGCCAATGGTGAGAAAAAGCATTTGTTTTCTACAAAGCATTTTTATTTTCTTAATTTTTAAATTTTACTAATACTTCAGAAACTCTAAAGGCATTTAAGTAATGTGAAAAAAATCAAGCTAGCTCAATGGAGTAATAGCAAAATATCTGTTCAATTAAAACATTTGAGTTATTCAGGCCTTTTTATTTTTACTTTTGGAGTACTCATTAGTCTCTATGATAGTAAAAAGAATTGTGTATTTTCCAGCTTATTCTTTTACATTTTTCACTTTCAAATGGAAAGGAGACATGCTCAACATTAGTATTACTTATCTCTTCCAATAGTTCTATGCGAGCTTTGGGTGAGTTGAGTTTTCATTTTTAACCGTAAAAATATCATAAACTGGTATGTTTCAATTATTTTACTTTTTACTATATATTCATTTAAACAGTTTCCTTGGAGTGTCATATTTTATTTCTAGTCACTACCAGCTGCAAAAACACTTGCTTCTTATGATAATCATAAAATGAACTGCTGAAGAAATGGGAAATGATATTGTTTCTTTCTCATTCTGATCTCCCATCAACAATTTACAATTTCAAAGCAACATTAGCTCAATATAGAAAGAAACAGCTGCTTAATTTACCTTAATTGTTAGGCAATATCTCATTTTCTGTAGATAGCAAATTCAGCAGATTCTGTGGAGCATGTATTTATTGTTCTTCCATTGCTCACAAGAAGCCATGCTCTATGCTTTACTCTCCTAAGACAAAGGTTCCAGAGAAATATGCTTTGCAAGTATAAAACACAACCAGAGACTTTCCCTATCACTGGCTTTAGTCATTAGTTTGATCACATTGTGACAGATAACCTAGATTCAATCAACTGGAAAAAAGAAGGAATTCTAGTTGACCTTGTAACACCACTGCTTTCAACGTATGATCATAATTTAAATAGCAATAGAGAAAGTTGCCCTTATCGCATACCTATAAATGTGTGTCTGTGTCACTCACAATCTATTCTTAGTGAAATAGGGACTTTATCAAGCTTTAAAATCCCTTGAAATAACTAACTATACTGATAAATGCACCAAAGGAAAACTCTTCAACATTTCAAAATTACCTTTATTCTTCTCTACAGGTAACGTATCTTGTGATATGAGAGGTTAACACTGTTAGGGAAAGGTTGAAGAAATGGTCATGATGCATTTTTTTATTATTATTTAACCTATGATTAAATTTGACTTACTAATGTTTTAATATCTTTATCTGTGTTAAGTAAATAACATTGTTATATAATTTTCTTTTCTCAGGTCCTTGTCATCATTATAAGATGAGTTGCATAATAGTAATCTCTCTTTTTATTTTCTCTAGAATAATTGTATAAAATTGCAATGATCTGTTTCATGAATTTTTGGTAGCAAGCACCCTTAAAACAATTACATTTTTTTTTGGTAGGCAACTGTTTGAATGCTTAATGAAACAGGTTAATGTTTTCAGGGCTGACTGATATTTTCAATTTGTGCTTAAGTAAATTTTGACAAATTATTTTCCTAAAATGTACTCATTTTATTTGACATTTTATATATATCGGTATACATTTGTTGATATCCTGGATAATTTTATACCTATGCCATCTTTTTTCTTGCATTATTAATTTGTCCCTGTTTTGCTTTTAAGCTTGTATTTTTAAATATTGTTTTGAACATTCTAGGTATCTTGCATATCCATATAAATTGTGGAATCAACTTGTCAATTCTTAAGGAAAGTTTGTTTGAGTTTTAATGGGATTGTGCTAAATCTACAGAAAAAATTTGAGGGGAGCCAAATTTCTAAAAACATAGGGTCTTCTTATGTACATATGTAGTTCCGTTTATCTTAGCAAGAATTTAAAGTTGCCACTCTACACATCTCTAAGTCAGTAGATCATGGAAACTCAACAGAACCTAAACAAGATAAACACAGACAACATGAAATACAAAAAAAAAAAAAAAAAAAAAAAACAGAGTTAAGCAACTGCATAGCTTCGAGTAGACAGTCTATAGACCACTCTCATTTATGACATCAATTGTAAGTTTAGCAGGATTTTCAAAATCACTCTCAGTTTCAATATTCTGCTAGAATGAATTACATAACTCAATAAAAGCTGTTATACTAGTTTTTATAGTTTATTACAAGCAAATAATGGAGATTAAAATTAGCCAGGGAAAGAAGCACACAGAACAGAGTCCAGAAGAGTTTCAAATATGGAGCTTTCCACTTTTCCTCACCTTACAGTGTCAAAAGCACATTATTTTCCTGGTATCAAGGTGTGACAATATGCATGGAATATGGCAACCAGGAAATTTCACCGAAATCTCAGTTTCTCAAGTTTTTACTGGGGCTTCACATATAGTCATGATTGATTGTCCACATGGCTGTTCTTAGTTTCTCCACTCTTCAGATCAATGAATAGAATATGACTGTCCTCATCCTAAAGTTATTGTTGGTACTTCTGGAATGGTTACCCACTCACCTGACCTCTCCCATCATTCCCCTGACTCCTGGATATACGGCGGCCACCTTCATTGCTAAATCATATTGTTAACCTGTCTGGTGACCCAAGGCCCACAGGGAAATAAGCACACTCTTTTAAGGCAAAGGCCAGACCTCTTTTGGGCAAGGTTAAAATCTTTCATAAGGAGTACATCATAATCAATTTATTTTAGAGAAATCAGAATTGATTTTTATTTTACTTATATTAAGTTCAGGGGCACAAGTGCAGGTTTGTTACATAGGTAAACTTGCATTATTAGAGTTTGTTGAACAGATTATTTTATCACCTAGGTAGTAAGTCTAGTACCCATTAGTTATTTTTCCTGATCCTCTCCCTCCTCCCACCCTTCAGCATCTGAAAGCCTCCAGCATGTGTTATTCTCCTCTACGTGCCCATTTGTTCTCATCATTTACCTCCCACTTATAAATGAGAACATGTGGTATTTGAGTTTCTATTCTGGTGTTATTTTGCTAAAGATAACGGCCTCTTGCTCCATACATGCTGCTGCAAAGGACATGATCTCATTCTTTCTTGTGACTGCATACTATTTAATGGTGTATATGTGCCACATTTTCTGTAACTAGTCTGTCATTGATGAGCATTGAGGTTGATTTCATGTCTTTGCTATTGTGAATCGTGCCACAATGAACATCCATGTTCATGTGTCTTTATAACAGAGTGATCTCTATTCCTTTGGGCATATAACCAGTAACAGGATTGCCAGGTCAAATGATATTTCTGTCTCTAAATATTTGAGAAATCACAACACTGTCTTCCACAATGGTTGAACTTTACACTCCCACAAAAAGTGTACAAGTGTTTCTTTTTCTCCACAATGTCACCAGCATTCGTTATTTTTTTGATTTTTTAGTAATAGCCATTCTGACTGTTGTGAGATGGTATCTATCTCACTGTGGTTTTGATATATATTTCTCTAATAGTCAGTGATTTTGAGCTTTTTTCATATACATAATCAACGTTTTTTAAATGAATGATTATCAGAAAAACCTTTGAAGCACTAAGGTAAAATAAATCTTTCTAAATAAAGTATTTATTGAAACAAACCATAACTCTGTGTTCACATATTACCTATTGCTAGTTTTGTACTAAGTAACTAAGTGAGGGAAATAGAAAAGAGACACATTTTGCCAAACCTAACTCAAAAAGAATCTTTTTTACAAATGTGATGGTTATATATCTTTCAAACTAAGCAAGGAACTCTTAGAACAAAGAAAACAATAATCTAAAAAAAAGTTCAGCTTTATCAAAATTAAAAAAATAGTGCTTTGAAAATCACTGTTAAAAACAGTCAATCCACAAACTGAGAAAATAGTTTCAAATATCTGATAAAGAACTTGTACTCAAATATGTAAACAACTATTACAACTTAAAAATTAAAAGATATATGACTAATAAAAAGTAGACAATATTGTGAAGGAGATATTACACAAAGAAAAATGCAAGAAAACCCCCAAAAAAACCCCACAAGTAAAAGCCCAATGTCATCTATTTTCAAAGAAATGAAAATTTAAAACTCATTAATACTGAATTTCATACCCACTTGGATGGCTATAATTATACAGGTATACATCAATTTTCATAATAATGTTGACAAACTGGCACTCATATACATTGCTAATCGAAGTGTAAATTGTACAATCACTTAGTAAAATCTTCTGGCGGTATATTATAATGTTAAATAGGACTCAGTATGACCTAGCAATTGTACTTCTAGACATTCATCAAGAAAATATGTCCACAAAATGACTTGTACATCCATAATCACAGTAAATTTATTCATAGCTTCCTTACACTGGAACAAAGCAAATATTCATGAGAAAGAAAATATATGAACATATTTAGTTATATGACATTCTATAGAATACTAAATATCCTATATTATATTGATTACATATTATTTAACAACAAGACAGAAAGTACTACTAATATATGCAAAAGCATGGATGGAAATCACAGGCATTATATCACCATATTGAGCAAAAGAAGTGGGGCAGGCAATATAATGCTTTATAATTCCATTTATATGAAGTTGTAGTACTGATAAAACTGATGTATGATCGAAATTTTCCGAAAAGATACTACATCTGGGAATAACTGAATGGAGAGGGGCAGGAGAATGCTTTCAGGAACTTTATGAAAGTGTTTTGTATATTAATAAGAATCATACTGTGCAGACATATGCATTTGTTTAAATTATTCAAATAGAATGTTTCAAGATTTTGGCATTTTGCTGAATGTAAATTTTACCTAAACAAAATATAATCTATACACATAGTTAATTATAAACAGTAAAGGTGCTTTTCATAGTGCTAGAGACTAGCTTTTCTGAAACTACTTTCTGTGTAGCTGGACAATAGAGAAAGTATATTGAAGGTAACAGGGGCACAATTTCTCCATCTTTCCTCAGACAAATATTTTTATACAGGATTTCTGTGAGACTTGAATGCCTTTCCTGCAATCTCTCCTTCCATTTTCCTACTTTGTTAATTATCTTTACTAATATATCAGTACCACCTGTCCTAACTCTCCCTTAAGTTATGAAATATCAAAACTCCTGTCTCTATAATCTACAAAAATTGGATTACTATATATTCCCATTTTATTATAATTTGTTATAAGCACTTATTTACTTAATTTGTCTTTCCAATATTCTATGGGCTTCTGAAAGTCTGAATCTTTAGCTGTTCTTTTCTTTCTGTCCTTTCCCTTTCTTAATTGAATATTCACAATTTTTACCTCATACTTGAGTCACACATTCTCTTCAGATCACATAAATAATTATATTAACTAAGTTAAGAAAATAACATTATAAACAGAAACCAGTATCTTAGGAAATTATATAACTACCTTATTTTCTTCACTATATTTTATAATTATTTTACCAGCATTTATTTAGAAATAAAGTGTCTGGTTTCCACAAACATACATACACGTCCCCCCCAACACACACATACAGATTTATGCACATACAGTCTCTCTAGCTCACAAAATTAGTTTAGAGAGTTAACAAGTATCTATGTCCACATGTTGGGCTCAAACATAGAGTCCATTTAAGCAAGAATCTCTTATATCTCTCGTTGTTACATTTATCAAATAAAAACAAATCTGAACTTTGGACTTATGTAAGGAGAAACTTTATTCTAAAGGATTACTGCAAAGAGGGAATGGCAACTATTGAATTAGGGGAGGTGGACTGTTGCAATAGAACCATCCAACCTCCAACTGTGAGACTTAAGTGTTTCCAAGGTCAGGCAGAGAAAACAAGCTAAAAAGAATCCTCGTGGCTGAGTGGGTGGGTGATGTGATCAATTTACTGACCAGACAATGGCTTTGTAGTCAGTGAATTCTTGGGGGGCTTTATGGAGGGGTTGTTTTATATTCTGATGCTGGCTTAGATCAAGAGTGGCCTAGTTCAGGGGCCTGGGGGAAGAAGAGAAGCCTAAGTAAAATTTGGTCAAGTCAAGTTAACAGATATTTTGTCCAGATTGAATTAAGGTGTATAAACAGCTCAGCTAATTAGTTATAAGACAAAGAATGGTAATTTGCAGGATGTGTGTCTGTCCTTGACATGCATAAAAAAGGGACATAAGTAAATGCTATCTCAGTCATATGAAGAGGGTTGGTTCTTTGTGGTAAGGCATTGTATGGAAGACAAAGGGTTGGGTGAGAAGTTTTCTCTCTTAACTATTGCTACTTTCCAGAAACATGTTGCTTGGATTACATTTAACATTGTCACATTTCCAATAATTTATTTAAACCAAAAATACCCAAGTAATCATATTAATGTTACCCAAAGTAATATTTTTCATAACAAATATTATTTTTAATTTAAGACAATAATTAAAAGTTTATTGCAAGGTTCCTATCCTAAACCTAATAATAAAGAAAGTTTATGGGAGGTCATTGTTTTAGACTAGCTCTTTGCACTAGACCTTAGCAGACTAGACTGAACCAGTGGACTAACACGTGTGCTACTTGCCAGGTAATCAAACTGAACTTTGAAATGGACCAATTTTTAAAACAGGAGATTCCAGTCAACCTGAGTCAGTGTAATAAGGAAATCTCCTTTGTTTTAATCCTGTCAGAAAAGTAACCAGAACAGATGACTTGGCTTTTTGTTGTCTGTCTCTCCTTTCTTCAGCTTTTTTCTGCCTGTAAAGCCAACTTCTATTCGGATCATTGGAATAGTTGTTCTCTTTTATGGAATGAGATGTTGCTCAATTCTGGAATCACAAATAAAAGCCAATTAAGATTCCTTAAAACTAAATTTATTGCAATTTCGCATTTTGACTCACAATTCTTTCACAAACATATGGCAGTTTTTTAAAATAAAGTGTGTCATTGACTGTATAAAGGTATGCTGATGTGCAGGCATGTTTTTGACATGAGAAAAAATACAGGTACTTAGGAAGTAACGCATGTACAGCAAATGGTTTTCTTAAGTAGGTGATTTCTGAAAGATTTTGCAGTTTGAGATCCAAACTTACAGAAAATGGGTTTCACTTTTCAAAACACCATAAATAAACACCATCTGTTACCTGTTAGTTTGTCACTATCAGTAGCCAGATCAATATAAACTTTTTAAAAGTATTATTACTCTATAAACTGTGTAAAGGTTATAGTGAATAACATTTATATCTAAATACTAAAAAATGATAAAACTGATTGATAAACACAGGAAGATTTCTAGTAGGAAAACAGAATAAAATTGAAGAGGAACATTGACCCAAAACAGATATATGGGGACATTTAGAAACATTTTTTTAAACATATTGAAATATTCAACCTAGGTTAAACAGCTTTCCTAAAAAATCCCAACCAAGGTGATTATTTCAGCAAGTTTAGGCACCCAGAGAAACATGTTGCAAAGTAAATGGATCACCTTTAAATTATCTGGACATATTTTGAACCAGTTTAAGAAAAAAATGTCAAATTACAAACAGAAGAATACTTTTAGCTTTTAAAACATTTCTAAAGACCCTAAATTTCAAAATAGATGACCAAATGTTATAGCAACGTTTTTCCTTACCTATATTTTATATGCTGAAAAGGTAATAGTGGAAGGCAATTTAGGAGATAATGATCATGAACTGGAAGGGAATGAAAGAACCAAGAAAATGGACTTTAAAAACATATGCATCAGCAAGCTCATGCAACTAGCAAGAAAGAACACATCGACAGGACGTCTATAGCAAAATTGGAAACTGGCAGTTTCTAAGAAGTAATAATAAGAGCAAAGACAAACTATACCTATGGAAATAAAATATAGAAGAATCACTTGGTAGATTATTTGAATAAAGTGTGAACTTTTTAGAGAGAAATAGTTACAGGGACATCTCAAAGATAAGTATGCAAGTATAGTTCAAAAATTTCTGGAAAGCATCAGGAGGACCAAAGTCAAAATAAATTGCAGCTAGCACAGAATCTTTACTATTAGAAAGACAATAAGTAAAAGTCCATTTAGACATGGAGAAATAGGTTATCATCTTTGGTGATGGAAAAAAAAAACTGGTTCATGACCATACCACCCTGACCGCACTCAATCTCTCCTAGTCTCAGGAAATAAAATAAAATAAAATAAAATAAAATAAAATAAAATAAAATAAATAGCTAAGCAAAAATTCTCATTTTATTAGTTGTTTTACTCTTTCTCTGTAGTAAAATTTTATTATATATAGTATTAGATATGTTGACCTAAAAGAAAAAAGCTGAGGCCAAATTAATACAAGTAAAAAATTTATTGGGATCAAGCTTGAAAACTGTTCAATGGAACAATCATAAGGATAATAAATTTGGAAAGGAGAGATTTATTTCTCATAAGGGACTGCAGCCTGCAGGCTGGCCATCTAGCACACTGGGAAACACAGCCTCTGGTAGACGCCAAGAGCAAGCACTTCAAGAGAGGGAAGCAAAAGACAGGAATTTATGCTAAACAGGTTGGCTAAGTGTACATATTCAATAAACTATAGAAGAAGTCATGAATAGTTATGAAAGGGGATACATGTAGGTAATTGAGCTTCACGTCTCTTCAAGGGTTACATGTTCAAAAGCTGGCAGTGTTAGCAGAATTCAAGGGTGGAATTTTCAGCCCTCTGACTTCAAAAGGTGATGTAGAGGACACAAAATTTCTCACTGCACCTGCTCTTTGAGCCAGCCAAAACCAGTCCTGAGATGGTGGTCAGTTTTTAGGAAGGAATGCCTTGTGAAACCAGTGAGCTGTCACATTTAAACTGCAAAGAGAGAGGATCCAGTCTCAGCCTTAGATGACTGGTTTAGGTGATGAAGGAATGAATCATCCATTTCTTGTTTTCCAGAGCGGTTTCTGCTTACTCCTTAGGAAACAATTCTGGTTAAAGGTTATCAAGAAAGGGGCAGACCAATATATCCTGTCGTGGTCAAAAACTCTGTTTTTAAGGTTGTTCTGCTATCTCCTTGAGTAAGAGACGTTCCATCCAGTTGGTTGGGGGACTTAGAATTTATTTTTATTTCTCAATTGCAAATCAGGAGCATAAACTCAAGTAACTCAGAATATACACTCTAATTGCAGCAGTTGAATGGAGGTTTTTACAGTAAAAGAAGAGGCAGTGCCTAAGTTATTTACCACGAATTTATATCACAATAACATAAGCTAATGATTGACTATACATATTTTTCGTATCACAAATTCGAGGATTATGAAGAAAACGGTTGAGGCAATTAGAAAGAAACAAAAATGTCTTTAAACAGTTGATCCCAGTCTTGTGAGTGCGAGGAATGGCTGAAGTCCCGTAGTCTTATCTCGCTGGGCCTGATGCATTTTGCAGACCTCACAGATCACAAATTGCTCTGAGCTGTTTTTCTTTTTTCAGATATAGGAAAACTACCTCTTACAAAGGAGGTATTCAACAACATGTTTATTATCATTTGCTCTACAAAGAAATTGAGGGTTCACATCATGTGTTGTCCATTTAAACACTAATTTTAAGAACATTAAATGCTTGATGCAAAACTAAGATGGATGTTCGGATAGTGATATGGTTTGGCTGTGTCCCCACCCAAATCTCATCTTGAATTGTAACTCCCATAATTCCCGTGTGCTGTGGGAGGAACCTCGAGGGAGATAATTGAATCATGGGGGCAGTTTCTCCCATACTGTTCTCATGGTAGTAAGTCTCACAAGATCTTAGGGGAAACCCCTTTCATTTGATTGTTACTGTCTCTTGCCTGCCACCACAGAAGATGTGTCTTTCACCTTCAACCATGACTAGCCTCCCAAGCCATGTGGAACTGTAAATCCATTAAACGTCTTTTTCTTTATAAATTTATCCAGTCTCAAGTATGTCTTTATCAGCAGCATGAAAATGAAATAATACAGATAAGTAGAGAATAAAATTTAAACTTACTTAAAAATTACTTCTTAGAATTAGATGCTGTGTGTGATAATTAACATTTTAGTTTTAATTAAACAAAACAATAAATATCATTTGGCATTCTATCTATTTAATGTGTAAGGTTAAGGTGTAAGAGAGATCAAACATGTCAAGCTTGTTAACGTGCAATACATATATTTTTCCTTCCATGTCTAACCAACTTTACAAATTCTGAGGACTACTGACATATAAGCAGCAAAGGATCTGATAATCAATTAGCAAGACAATTGGCCCTTAGATAATTAAAGAGTTGGCCTTAAGAGAAAACAAAGCAATTGAACATGTAGTTCATAAAAAGGTGAAAACAACAAATAAGAGATAACACCAAGGAAACTGTTTTATTATTTACATTGCTTCAATTTTCAAAAAACAGATCAATTCACATTAGAAACATAAAATATGAATAAAGATTTTAAAATATCACCACAAAAGTAAAATGTTCTTCATCTCCATTGCCACCAATCAAAATCCTCTCTTCAGTCCCCTTTTGCTTAAGTTATTGCAACAACCCCTAGCGACACATTGGTATCCCTGAGACTAGCACTGAGCTGCTCAAATTCATTTTCTACCCCATAAGGATCTTTCTAAATAGCAAATCTGAGTTGTATCACCTTTTTGTTTCTCTAAATTGTTGTTAAACTACTTATATCAAAATAATGTAGGAGTATTTATTTAAAATAAATATTTCTGTTTTTCACTATAGACCTAAGGAATTGTAATCTCTGGGACAGGGGGCCCAGAAAATCATGTTTTTAGAAAGATTCCTAAGTGTTTCTTAAGCAATATTTGAGAATCTCTACCTTTGAGAAATATTTGAGAATCTCTACTTTTGAGACAAATTTAAATATTTTACTTCAATGTAATTTATCAGATCCTATAGTTTCTTTTCTTTTATTCTATCATGGAATCATCTTTATTGCATGAAACTTTATTGATATCTTTCAATTTTCAAATTGAAATAATTTTCAATTTGATGTAAAATTTTTCTTCTTCCTGGAGAACATCCTAATCCTCTGTCCCCAACTGACTTCATTTTTTCCCTTAGTTTGACTAACTACTATTTGTGTGAACAATCAGACAAAAAATACTATCTTCTAGAATGTCAACTCTAACCAATAAATTTTCTGATTGGCTGCACGTTGAAAATACTTGGGAACTTTAATAAATACTAATACCTGGATCCTAAAAGAAAAGATTGTGATTTAATTGATCTGGGTTACAGACTGGTCATTGAGGTTGCTGAAAGCATTCTAGGTTACTCTGTGTGCAGCCACAATTGACAACCACAGCTATCTTCTAAGTTTGAATTTCCTGCCTGATTTTTATCACTTATAATGATACTTTATACTTTCCCTTATCAAAACCCTTAGCTCACTTTATTGAAATTACTATGTGGCTATAAACTGCTGGGGACAAGATCCTTAAGACAGATAAGGTTAGGCTCTTTGTTCCATCCAAATCTCCTATGATTCCCAATGCTGAATGTGGGGCTTTGTGGGAGGTGATTGGGTCATGGGGGGATCATGACACTAAACCTTCATGAATGGTTTGGTGTCATCCCTTCAGTGATTAGTGAGTTCTTGCTCTGAGTTAACTCAAGATCTGGTTGTTTTAAAGTGAATGGCACCTCTTCTCTCTCTCTCTCATTCCGGCTCTCAACATGTGATATGCCAGCTCCCATCGCTTTCTGGCCCTGGTTGGAAGCTTCCTGAGGCCCACACTAGAAGAAAATGTTGGTACTATGCTTCCTGTGTAGCTGCAGATTCATGACTCAAACTAAAACCTCATTTCTTTGTAAATTACCCAGCTTCAGCTATTACTTTATAGTAATGCAAAAACTAACGAATGACTGTCTTAGAATCTCCTATCTATGTAACACTCAGTACAGAGAGACAGTTAAGAAGTAACTCAAGAAACGTCTGCCGAATAACCTAGAATTAATAATTTTGACTTATCGCAAAGCATTTTAAATGCTATTTTGATAGCCTTTGCCTTTTATACACTTGTTCTAGAGTATAAGATTCCAGGGGCAGTTGTGATTATTTTATTTTAATACTTTAAAAGCCTGGAACTATAATATAAACGTTCAATGAATATTTAAGGAATAAAAAGAAAAGTAAAATATGATATAATTTGGAACAATGTTTAGAAAATTAAACAATTAAATCTCTTTAAGTAATCTAAACTATATAGGAGCACATCTTTGGAAATTTATTTATGGGCTGATTAGCATTTAATGACTATGTATTTATTATTTGTTTATTAAATCTTGTCTGGGAAAACTGGTTTCTAAATGTGACTGAACATTTAAATCAATTGAGAAGATCTTTTTAAATGTAAATTCTTACAAAGTTTAATTCAAATTTTATGATTGGGGTCCAAGAAACATAATTTTGCGAAGTAAATAACAACAAATTTTTCTTATTATTTGTATTTTGAACTATAAACCTCCTTTTTTGGAAAAGAAAAAATGGCCCAAGCTGCTATATAGGAAAATGAGTGTTTTTTGTTTTGAGTCGGAGTCTTTCTCTGCTGCCCAGGCTGAAGTACAGTGGCCTATCTCAGCTCACTGCAACCTCCAACTCCCAGGTTCAAGTGATTCTCCTGCCTCAGACTCCCAAGTAACTGAGACTACAGATGCATGCCACCATGCCCAGCTAATTTTTGTATTTTTAGTAGAGACAGGGTTTCACCATGTTGGCCAGGCTGGTCTTAAACTCTTAACTTCAAGTGATCTGCCCGTCTCAGCCTCCCAAAGTGCTGAGATTACAGGCATGAGGCACGGCATCCAGCATAGAGTGGTTATTTTATTTAAAGAGATGCTACTTTATTCCATTTAAATTGTTTCATAAATTTAATTTTTAAGTAACTTGTTTCTGATTTAATTTATCTTTGACTTTTCTGCCATTTTACTTCCTGCTATAAATTTTAGAAATTTAAGATATTTACACCATCTCTAATACAATAATTTTGTTTTGATGTCAAATTTTCATATTTAAAAACAGTTAAAACTGAATCTGGAGGGGTGGTTGGAAGTTGGTTAAAGAAAGAAAGAAGAGAAATACTTTCTCCCACAGGAAAACAAAGGCTCAAAGCTATGACAGTGCACTATATTTTCAGAGAACATTGAGATGTTCTTGAAACATGCAAAAAATTGGAAATGATTGCAAATGAGTATCCAGTGAATTCTATATGGATATTGCCAGACAATATGATCAGGATTCTATTCAGGAAAATATTATGTATATGTGTGTGTGTGTGTATGTGTGTGTGTTTGTAAGTGTGTGTGTGTGTACCCAATTTACATCTAGGTTGGTTAAATAAAAATTTTAGATTTCTTTGTTCGAAGGACTGATTTATTTTATTAGGGGATAAGTAAATTCAGCTGTGAATGTTTTAGCATTTAATGACTTCCTGATTCAGAATGAATTCAGCAATAAAACTAATTAGAAGGGAAATGAATGCCTAAAATATCCCTCATGTGCATAAAAGTATAAAGATCATTAATTGAAATTAAAATTTAACAGTATACTAATGCATCACGACATAAAATTCCATCTGTTATACAGCATCACAAAAACAGAAAAAAAAATACATAGGGAATAGTTCATCTTTCTTAGGCTTTGACTGGTTAATTGCTCATTAAGAGGAATGTATTTTTATAAAACATGGTGTTGATAGTAAGAATTCCAACATACACTGCAGTAAAATTCCTTCTTTTTCCTCCTTAAGCCCAGTTCCTTTTGGTGAAGGAAATCTAGTTGGTGGCTGGTGTGGTGGCTTATACCTGTAATCCCGACACTTTGGAAGGCCAAGGTGAGTGGACAACGAAATCAGGAGTTTGAGAGCAGCTTGGCCAACATGGTGAAACCCTGTCTTTACTTAAAAATAAAAAATAGCTGAGTGTGATGGCAAGCACCTGTAATCCTAGCTACTCAGGAAGTTGAGGCAAGAGAATCATTGGAACCTGGGAGGCGGAAGTTGCAATGAGCCATGATCATGCCATTACACTCCAGCCTGGGCGATAGGAGGAGACTCCCTCTCAAAAAAAAAAAAAGTAAAAAAGAAATCTTGTTGGTAAAGTGTGACCAAAAATGCTGTTTCTTATGATGAAAAATAATGTTAATGCCATAAATTGCATGCTCCCCACATAACAATATAAACATATATGTTTGAACACAAGTATATGTATATGCCTATATGCTTGAACATATGTATAATTATATGCATGTAAATACATTTTATGTAAGTTATGGGCATTCATTTTGAAAATACAAATGAAATTTTAAAATGCTCAAAAAGAAAGGAATGACACTATATTTTCTGCATAGAAGGTTTATATTATTTAAATTAATAAACTACAGTTTTTATAGTCAATATTCTTATATTTTCTAGATGCATAGCATAATCTGATCTATATCTTTGTTTTTGTATTTGAAATATAAATATAAAATGTGTTTTGGTTTGCCTGACTGCATGTAATACTAAAATGTAGAGTGAAGATTTTGTCTGCATATAAACCGTTAAAGGAAAAATAATTATAATTAAAATCAATAAGAAATTGCTACAAGTTTTGCCACTACCATAAAGCACTCACATTACAATTATGTAAGGATAAAAAATACTTTGCAATACCATAGCTTTTAGTCATAAGCAAAGTATATTCTTTAACATATTCGGTAATATGATCTGACACATAGAAAACATTTCACAAAGTTGAAGAAAAAGAGTTTTAAAGGTAAGAAATAGCTATATGAATAAATATGTTAATATCAGTATTATTTAGAGTAGCAAAATAAAAAAAACAACAACAAATAAATAAAAAAGAACCTAAACCAAAACAATAGGAACCTACTTAAATTTTCAGCACAGGTAAACAATCATCCATATAATATCACATACAATAATATGCATCCACTTAACAATACAAAATGTAAAAATCTGAAGTATGAGAAAAAAAACAATGTCATGTTGAATTTCATGAAACAATATTGAAGAAAATTACACTATGATTTGAAATTATATAAGTAACTATATTAATGTTGAAAAACATGTTATATAGAATACAACAAAATAAATTTTATGTGGGGCTCTATCTGTCTCTCCCTATTTGGGTCCCATTTTTTTTCCCCGGCTACATTACTAAGTAATATTTAAAATGACTGCCAACATTCACTCCCACCCAGCTTGTATTTCTGGTCTTCCCTGATGTTGTGAGTGTAGTTACTTTTTAAATATAGAATCTTGCTCCTTCTATTTTTTGCTCTGCCATTACCTGCTTTGGCTTTCTCAGGTATACATCAAACACAGGTCCTGAGTGTTTTCCAATTACAAGTAACACATTCTAGGCTCTCCAGATGATCCAGTTGCAGACTCTTTTGTATCCATTGGACTTAAGAAAATGTGCAGATATTTCCACACAAAGCACAGCTTCCTCCAAAGAAGCCCTCCTCTGACCTACATACCTTGATCCACCTTGTATATATTTTTGTATACTTGACCTAACTGAAGTGTGTTAGAGTCAGATAACTGCTTCTAAAAACTTCCTTTATGAACCTGCACTAGAATTTAGCACCTTACTTTGGTATTGTACAAGAATGGTTTTCAGAGAGGCTTCATGGTACTCATGAGAACATATTAGTAAGAAATTGATATCGCAAATAACTATGTGATTTTTCCTGGAACAATAAGCCTTTAAACAACTTCTTGCATATAAATGAGTATTACCTAAATTGCATAGGGTTTTGAAAGAAGCTAGGTCTTATACAATATTTTAATTGGGCTTTAACTCAAAAATATACTCTGCAATTCATGTGCATGTATGCCAGAGAAAACATAGATTATCCATTATTAATCACAAGAATTATCATGAATTCTCAAACTGGCATGATTGGAAACCATATATGATTAGGAACCCCATTTGTTATAGAAGGAAATCTAAGCTAGCCTATCATAAACACAGAATATTAGCTGTCAGGCACCATGAACATATGTCTTTATTCTAACATGCACAAGTTGAGGAACAAGAGCAAATAAGATAATCTCTCTAAATTAAGTTTATCTAAAAATGCCTAATACTTACTGTTTTGCCTGTCTCAAAATTTCGTTAAGGTCATAATAGAAAAATGTGTATAAAAATAATTTACAAATTTTAAATTACTATACAATGGATGATCCAGGATATACAACAATTGGTATTGATTGACAAATACTATGGAAAAAGAAGGTACATAGCTCAACAGACTTCCAGGTTTAATTTGTGGATTATGCTAGAAATACATTCTGAGGAACCACATCTTTTACATGTAAACAATTTTAAAATTCTGTATGGTATTCAGCTGATGCTGCCCTCTTCCTAATGGTACGATCAGCTTTGAGTGTCCTGCTCCCCATTCTAAATATGTTTCAAATCCTGACAAAGGATTAACCGTCAGCATGACCTATTCATTCTTTATTTTTAATTCTGTAAACACCCCAGCCTGTATTTTGAAGATTTTGAGTGACACTATCAGATTCACTCTATTATAATTTCTGTGAGGGTTGTGAATTAGTCTGGCACATAAAACTAATTATCATAAGCAGGAACTACCTTGAGTCTGTTAGTAACACTTTTCCCCCAACACCTAGTACAATGTGCACATAAGTGTTTAATAAATGTCCATGAATGGCTTTTTAAAGTCGGTAATATAAATTAGCATGACAAGGAATTCTTTATCTTTAATTCTATGAATTTTTATAAACAGTGAAGCAATTTTAATGTAAATTAAACTTTCTTAACAGTATTAACTTATGACAGTAGTAAAGTCTATAAATTATTTCACTGAGTCAAATTTAATTTTACTGAAATATTGTCTTGCAATATATTATATATATGACAAATTGCACTAAATCTACACCCTCTACCATATGACTTGCACCATATCTCACTAAAGAGATGGAATCTGTTCCTCCATCTCTTCACTCATTATAACTTACATTGGCTGCTAGAATGTGTTGGAAGTGATCAGTGCACTGGTTCTGAGCTTAAGTAACAGAGCTTTTGTATATTTTAGTTTACTTGATCATTCTCCTTTGTTTCAACATGAGACCGTTGTCAGGTTAGCATGGTGGAGGAGGCCTAGTCACCCACAACAACCCAGGCAACAACCAGATGACAAAGAGCCAATGGATGCTGAAACACTAAATGTGTTTGGGAGCCCATTTGAGATCAGAACAGCTGTCTCAGAGTTCAACTTAAATTATTGACCTACTATCCAAATGTGCTATGCAAATACTTACTGTTTTAAGCCATTTATTTTGGGATAATTCATTTAATGGTGTGATTACATTATATAACATCTTTATATAGTTATTATAGTTATTGTGTTATATAGTATTATTATATAGTATTATTGTAGTACTAAATAACTGATGAAGAAACTCTACTGCTTACTTTGATTGCTCTTAATAATCACTTAATGTTGTCTAGAGAAGCAGTCCCCTACCGTTTTGGCACTGGGGATTGGTTTCCAGGAAGACAGTTTTTCCATGGGCCAAGGTCAGGGGTTGGTTTGGGGATGATTCAAGCACATTACATTTATTGTGCACTTTATGTCTGTTATTATTACCTTGTAATATGTAATGAAATAATTATACAACTCACCATATTGTAGAATCAGTGGGAGCCCTGCTCTTGTTTTCCTGCGACTAGACAGTCCCATCTGAGGGTGATGGGAGACAGTGACAGATCATCAGGCATTCGATTCTCATGAGAATCATGAAACCTAGATCCCTCGACACATGGTTCACAATAAGGTTCACACTCCTACGAAAATCTAATGCTGCCCTCTGATCTGACAGGAGGTGGGACTCAGGCACTAAGGAATGTGAGCCTTGGGGAGCAGCTATAAATACAAATGAAGTTTCACTTACTCACCTGCCGCTCACCTCCTGCTGTGTGGCCTGGTTCCTAACAGGCCATGGACCAGTACTGGTACAAGGCCTAGGGGTTGAGGACCCCGATTCAGACAGTCAAATAATATGTATAAGCATGAAATTTATTTAAATGCATGGTAAAAATTATCAAATATCTCAGTATTCCAGGGGA
This sequence comes from Cacajao melanocephalus, assembly GCA_963573385.1. Classification (NCBI taxonomy): domain Eukaryota; kingdom Metazoa; phylum Chordata; class Mammalia; order Primates; family Pitheciidae; genus Cacajao; species Cacajao melanocephalus. Next base: position 89,520 of record CAUYLG010031405.1, on the reverse strand, counting down.
TTTAGAAACATATCCTGCAATAAAAATCATCTATTCTAAAAGTGAGATAATGAGCTACACGGTAGCAGACAGTGTGAAATGAATATTCACATTAAAAAAAAAGAAATATATGCTGCTGAGTTACTGTTCATATTCTTGTTCAAGTTACTGACATTAATTCAACCTTTACTTTTCACTGCTGTGTTTGGTTTTACTGAGCACAGTTCAGTTCAAATAAATGTTCTTTGTGTGAATAACTATCAAGCATTCAACTAAAATGCTTTTCATATTTGGACCAGAAAGACATGCAACTTTGTTCTTAGTAAATACTACTCAAAATATATTTACATTTTACTACGTTGAATACTTATTTATTTTCATTTTACTATATTAATTGGGGTAACTACATCCTTGATGTTAGTGCAGGTGGGGGATGCTTGTACTCTTTACCCATTTCAGTTATTATAATTTTTTTCTACACTCCACTGATAAAATAATTTCTCTAAATATTAAGTCTGATTACATTACTACCAAATTCAAGAACCTCATCCTTTGTACCTTATGGTGTGTTTCTCTCTTAACCTTTCTGGGTTTATTTATTTTTACATTTCTTCTTAAAAAACTGAATTCTACCTGCTTTACTTTTTTCTTTCATTGTCCACATCGCTCAACTTTTGGTCTCACAGACATCTCCTGAGACTTTATGCTAAGACTCTTTGCTCTCAGCCATAAAGGAGAGCATTAAAGTTATCTGAAAGGAGATGGACTAAGAAACAGCAGGGGAAGAAAAAAAAATAGCTACACTGTCATCATACTAATTCATGTTTATTTTCAGATCAAAGGAGCTAGGACATAGCAACTAAGCTGCAAGTGCAGTAATTATTACAATTAATGGATTGAAGGCAACTAGTTGATGTTCATGCTCTGCCTCAAGCCTCCTGGTGGCAAGGCACTTGACCTCTCTGAACCTCGCTTTTTTCATCATTATAATGAGCTGTTTGTCCTTAATGACCACTAAAGACCCTTCAATTATGATGCAGAGAAAAAGAGAAAGGGTGTACGTTTAGAAAACAGAAATTTGAATCCTGGCTGCTCTATGGTACTGGTTATGTGACTTTCCACATGACCCTTTTTAACCTTAGCCTCAGTTTTGTCATCAGTGAAACAGATCAGCAAGTTATTAAAACAATTATATGAAGAAAAAAAAGTATATTAAAGCAAGGTAACCAGTAAATGTTCTATATAAATACTAATTATTGTGACTATTTTTGTTTTTGAAATGAAGCAGAAATTCAAAAAGCAAAAAGAAATAGTTGCAGTTTAACTGCTATGGATACATTTCAAGACTCCATGAGAAAAAAAAAAAACATTAAATAATCGAATAGATTGAATGAAGTGAATAATTATCACAGTGGAATATAGTAGTAATTTCATTAAGATAGCCTTTTAAAAAACGATTTAGTTTAACATAACTATAGACTCACAGAAAGCTGCACAATAGTTAAGCTAGTACTGTCGATATCATTTTCTCTTAAAATTATATCTTATTTTTAGTAAACAGGTCCCTAAAGCACAGCCACAGGTTTTGGAGAAAAACTCTAGTTCTAAAAGATTATTATTTATCAATAGAAGTCTAATTTGGTCATGATGAGTAAATAGATTAATACTGGTAAAAACAAACTAGATTAAGTCTTCTTTTAGAAACTGACTTATGAAAAAAAGCCAGTTGTAGACACATACACACATACACGCAAACATAGAGAAACTGGTAAATATATACATTTCACTTACCATTTAAAGTGTTTGAATGTTATTGGTATGAAAGTGGGGCAGGGAAGTGCTGGGTAGTGGAGGGTGTGGTCTCTGGATAGGGCTGTAACCTCGGGCCTGTGCCCACAGCCCTACATGAGGACAGGCACTCCTGCCTTCATGCCCAAGTGTTGCATTTCCCAAGACCACCCTGGCCCACCATACCCCCATCCTGTGCCTATAAAAACCCCAAAACCCTATCATGCAGACGCACAAATGGCTGGACTTCCAGAGGAGCACATCAGCAGAAGATGACACAAGTGGCTGGACATTGAGAGGATGTAGAGGAGAACACTCCAGCAGAGGGACACACAGACAGAACCGGTGAGCCAACAGGCTATAGACCAGCAGAACAATGCAGAGTTTGGCTGGGATGGTTGGAGGAGAGCCCAGGCTGTAGAGCAGCCAATCCCAGGGGAAAACCGTCTCTCTTCTGATTCCCCCATCTGCTGAGAGCTACTTTCACTCAATAAAACCTTTCATTCATTCTCCAAGCCGACTTGTGATCCGATTCTTCTGGTACACAAAGGGAAGAACCCTGGGATACAGAAATCCGTCTGTCCTTGTAATAGTAAAGAAGGTCTAATTGAGCTAACACAGACCACCTACGGATGGCAAAACTAAAAGTCTACCCTGTAACACATGCCGACTGGGGCTTCAGGAGCTGTAAACATTCACCCCTAGACACTGCTGAGGGGTTGCAGCCCCACAGCCTTCCCGTCTGCATGCTCCCACGTTCGTATGCATAGATATATACACACACACACACACACACACACACAGAGTGCTTTTAAATAAAATGAAAAGTGGGCTTTTAGTCAACTTCATCGCTTTCATGGCAGTCATTGAAATTGTGCATTTTTAAAATGAAAGGGTTATGTGGTGGAGATAATATAACTGTATTTCTGAAAATGTTATACAAAAGACATTGGTGGTAAAGTCGCTTAATAAAAACATGTAAAATAGTAAGAAAGATTTAGTCTAAAGAGGCCTTGTTGTTCTTGGGTCACCAAATTCAGAATGGGACCTGTATTGAGAGTTGTTCCTCTGTAATGCAGTGAGAAAGGGATTTCGTTGGAGCATGGAACGAGAGAGCATGTGTTCATAGTTTGAGGATGAAGGGCCTCGGACACACTTTTAAATGTTCTGTGTGCTTTTCCCAATTAAAATCACATGACAAGCTACTGAAGAGCTCAGATTAACTTAAAAGACTGTTAAACAATTGATATGCCCAGCCCTTTCTGCTGCACTTCAATGTGTCTCAGCCACTTAGCGTTTCTGTCCAGATTTTTAAAAAAGCAAAAGGTTTTATTTTTTTCCTTTATCTTCATAGGACTTATTAAGCCATTTAATAATGAAGGTGGTGATACCTTCTCTCACAGACCAATCTGAATACACTACTACAATGAAGCTCCCTGGTGAGGTAATTCAGTTGTTATTCAGAAACTCAATACACATATCAGAATGAATTTTCTATCATGAAGCTTTGCCCTCACATTGATATCAACTATGATTTATATCTTATCAGTCATGACAGGGTTGCCAGACACTGATAATACTTATCAGCATATTTGTACTTATTAGGTCATTCAAAAGGTAATATTGGCATACTTTCTTAGCAACAAATGTAAGAAGAAGCAAGGATACACAGGTAGAAATTTTAAAGAGAAAGCCATAGTAAGAATCTGTAAGTTTGGCAAACCAAATCGTATTTTTTAAATAAAAAATAAAAATACGAAAGAATAAGCAAGCATGTTTATGAAACTACAGAAGCAAGTTAAATACATGAAACACATATACATGCATATGTTTATATGCATATGTGTGTATATATATATATATATTTGTGTGTGTGTGTATGTGTGTATGCATACACATAAGCTTACTTCAGAGATATTACAGGTTTGGTTTCAGACCACTACAATAAAGTGAATATTGTAATACAAATTCGTTAATTTAAAAATACTTGACTGCTAAAAGTGCTAATGCTAACCTGAAGCTTTCAGTAGGCCATAATCTTTTTGCTGATGAAGGGTCTTGCCTCAAAATTGATGGCTATTTAATAACCAGGTTGGTGGCTGATGAAGGTAAGGGTGGCCACGGAAATTTCTTTTTTTTTTTTTTTTTTTTTGAGGCAGAGTCTCATTCCGTTGCCAGGCACCAGGCTGGAGTGCAGTGGCGTGATCTCGGCTCACTGCAACCTCCGCCTCTCGGGTTCAAGCAATTCTCCTGCCTCAGCCTCCTGAGGAGCTGGGACTACAGGCGCGTGCCACCATGCCCAGCTAATTTTTGTATTTTTAGTAGAGACGGTGTTTCACCATGTTGGCCAGGATGGTCTCCATCTGTTGACCTCGTGATCCGCCCGCCTCAGCCTCCAAAGGAAATTTCTTAAAATAAGACAACAATATAATTCTCTGTAGCATGCAATGTTATTTGATAGCATCTTACGCAAAGTGAGACCTTGAGGTGGGAAGGGCTCCCTGGCAGAACCTCTGCACACTGGGGTAAAGTCACAAAAGTTTGCACCATTTGCAGTGGGGAGGAGCCAGGACCCTCCTCTTCCTGGGTAGAAAGTGGGATTTAACCATGAGGCAGGAAACATACTAGTAGGGATTCTGGCTTTGTGGAGGGCCCCTGTCTTCTTTCTTTCTTTCTTTTTTTTTTATTTTAACCCAATATAACCTTGCCTTACTCAAATTGTCTGTGAGCCTAAATTTTGTGTGACAAGGACCCCGTTTTTAGCTGAACTAAGGAAAAGTCCCGCAACATTTTTGGCGTGCAACGTGGGGGCTCAAGAAGCAGTGAGTGAAATGGAAATTCAAAAATTCTCAATGTCGTATCTAAGCCTGTTCATCCTTGGACTTCTAAGGGTAGAGGAAACCATGCTCCCAACCCCATCATTCCCAGGAGTTGGGAAGGTTGCCTCCATCTCTATGGTTTTTTTCTTCCTTTCTGGGGACAGACAGGTGAGCAGTGGCTTCCACCCACCTTCCTCTCCCTGCTGGGGCTGGGACACATGACCCAAGGCACCCCAGGTGGCTGACTGGCATTTGCTGCCACGTGCCCACAGAGTCTCCCCCTCCCTAGGCCAGGACAGCCAGCTCCATCTCATAGCAATTAAGCTTTTCTCCTGGTGGAGGAACTAGTTGCATAAGAATAAGAGGTTCTTCCCCAGACATTTTAAAACTGTTTCCGTTCTTCTCTATGGTGTCAGCAGTTAACTTTTAAGTGAGATTTTTTTCCTTTTAGATATTCTATTAGGCTAGGAATGATAAGGATCACTGTCTATATTCTCTTTAACGTTGTAAATGCAAAAAAGGATTTGTGAGGCTGATCTTAAGCTATAGCCAATCTGGTGTGTTTTGCATGTTTGTATGGTTCATAGCAAACTTCGCTACAAGCCTCCATCTTGTTTAACATCCTGGGGGCATGGCCTGTAACCACGTGGCAAGGTTTTGTAAGCAATTCCCAGCTTAGGGAATAAGTCCCTTTTTGGTTTAATATCTGCATGATTTCCTAGCCCTGTCCCTTAAACAGCCCCACCCAGTGACTGTGTTTTCTCCTGCCTGTCTGTGTAGCTAACGATGTGTTGTGTGTAATGTCTGTAAAAAGAGTTGTGATTAATTTGGCCTCAAAAAAGACAAGTAATTGGTTCAAACATTTTTAAAGGGAAAGTAAAAGCTGTGATTCTGTAATCGGGTTTTTTCTTGAGTGCCGGCGAGGCACAGCTCCTGTGAGTTCTTGGCCTCCAACCTCTTAAAGAATAAGTAGTGGGGCCACTGCAGATACACCATATGCTCGTAAAATAAATATTGGACCCAAGAAGTGTTGCAGAAAGGTGATTTTATTTAGGTAGAGAAAAGAGAAGGAAAGGAGAAGACGAGAAAGGCTTCCATGAAGAGTGTGGCAGGGGATTCCAGAGGGGAAATCCCAGAGGGAGCTCCCACCGTGTGGAAGGGGATTCCAGAGAGCTGAAAATCCTGCGTGGGTGAAGGAGCAGGTGAATTTATCCTGGGAGAAATTCCCACCTTCCCAAGTTCCTCTGGCCAATGAAAGGAGTTCCTTTAAACTTCCACTGCCGTGATTGACTTTTAGTTTCTTCCCGAGCCCGCGAAATTCAAACATAAACCATTGAATCTCCTAGATGGAGAGAGACAGGATGGGGGGCATGGCACTGGGAAATTCTTGCCCTTAAAACTACGCCCCCTCATGGATCTGGAAAGAGAACACATTCCCTCAGTTCCTTTTAGTTCACATGACTCCAATATTTGAGAAATAAAAACAGCCTTAAAGATTATTAGTAAAGTGCAAGTGTCATTAAAATGTAAATAGCTGGACTAAATTATGCAGGTCAAATGCAAGGTTTTCTAGGTGTTTTAAGGTTATAAACTCCTTTTGGGGTTTTTTAGGAATTATTTAACTTGCCAGCTTCACAATTGGTAAGGCCTGAGGCATATGGAACTAATGACACCCTTAATTATGCTGGAAGGCAAACCGTGGGCACACTTAGCACAAAAACACTTACTGGATTTTACATTAATGTTAAAAATTGCTAGGAGTTTCCATTATAGCATGTAATTTAAACTATTGAAAATAGATTTACATGTTAGGTGTGTAAGAACAGTATAAGGTATTTTTTTTTTGTTTTTTTTTGTAAAAGCTTATAAGAATTTTAGAAATTCCATATAACTTTGGAACATAAGTTAGCATTATTCACACAAATATAACCTAAAGATGAATGAACATGATGGAACATGGAAATGTAAATTTTTGCCTAAGGTTTTGAATTAGGATAAACATGAAGGTTCAAACAAGTGGTGGAAGGATTGTGGAAATTAATCTTGCAAAAGCATTCTCTGTGCGAACACATTGACCAAATTCAAAAGAGTTTTATATGTTTTTCTGTAAATTGAGCATTTAAAAAAAAGCACAGCAAGGTTTTCTTAAGTCACTAATCTCCTCTTTGGCAAAATTTGTAAAGGTATATAAAAGGGTTTTGCTTCTTTAAAATTTTTAAATCATCATTTTGGAAAAATAAAAATCTTATGGTAATCTGGAATTCTACTTTGCAATATCCATGTTTTAAACCTCGAACATATTTAACAACCTTCCCAAAATCAAACTTCAATTTCAAAATTGTCTTTTCTGATGTCTGGCTTTTTTGGATGGCTCAGAGGGCCCCCAAAACATCCAGAGAAAAGATAAACAAGATTATTTACATATTTAGACACACGAGGTTGCCAAAATGATGTTCAATCATCTTTAGGTTATATTTTTGTGAATAATGCTAACTTATGTTCCAAAGTTGTATGGAATTTCTAAAATTCTAATGTCTGAGTATATGCCATCAATCATGATTAAGGTTGCTAAGTTGTTGTAAGCCACTGAGATAACCAAACTTCTTTGTCAATTGTGTTTCTCACTGTAACTTCCCTGAACATTTTGCTATTCACAGACAATTGCCTTGATTTAATCCTTCTCAAAAGATGATTTATATAAGCTATAGAACTTTAACACGTGCTTTCAAATACAGGCTTCTGATAATTTTGGAGATGGTAATATTGGAATAAAGGAAAATGTAAAAGACTCATGAACAGCTAAAATGTTCATGAATATTAGGCAAAACAGGAGTTATCTGAACAGAACTCAGGAAATTGAAGCAATCTTTTTAAATTTTGCTTGGAATATTGCTAATCCTTATTTTGTTTTTCAGAGTCAAGGAAACTTATTTTGAACTCTTTATGTCCTTTAACAATTAGGTAAGGTATACTCCTGTGATCAACATTTGAAGCATGTTTCTCTCTGCTTGGTTCCCCCAGGATTTGGAAACTATTTGTGAGTATTCTTAACTTATGTAAATACAGTTGTTTGCATCAGTGCAATAAGAATCCATTTTTCTTTTGCAACAGGATATAATTGGCAAAACTGATTAGTTTACCAAGACTTTGACTGGAAGGGTATGCTTCACTTTAAGGAGTCAGTCTCAACTTGCAAAGCCAAAAAAAGCCCAGAGGGGAAACTGGCCTCATACTGTTGTCTACGCAGTCCCTGTACAGGGTTCCTGATCTGGGGGCAGTAAAGAATGTCACTTTCTAACAGGTCCAGGAGCTCCCGGTTTAGATTGGGACCCTAAGAGCAAAGGATCACCAAATTCAGAGGTATTTGAGGATACAAGCCCTTAGCAGGGCTCAGCTTTAAAAGGTCTTATCTGAGATTCCTTTTGGTACAGAGTTTCTTCAAAGCCAATCCCAAAGGCCTATGTAGTAATAATTATTCTTTCTGCACTTTACGCAAATAATCAGGCCAAGTATAAGATTAAAGTTTATTTTGCAAACTACTCAGTCATGTGATAATTTTTTTAACAAATATGAGGACTGGTGAAAGAAAAATTGTTTCAAAACTTACCATACATTCTAAACTCACTAGTTGTTTTTAAGGTTTTGCCTACATTTTTAGACTAACTTTGCTTGTTCCTGTGAACAATCAATCCCTGACTTCAGCTCAGAAAAAACAATGTAGGATATTGGGTAATGAGGGTATTGGGTATTGGGAAAGAACAATGAGGAATATGTAATATAAAAAATTCTGAATTAATATTATAGTTGTGAGCAATTATCCTCCAAATCCTGCCAGGTAATGGAAATAAGTAGGATACCCCATCAGTCAGAGATTTTCTTCTGGGAAAGTAAGACCAAGAGAGCTAAAAAAAAAGGCAAGCATCATGCACTTAAATCCTAGTAAGCATAACTATAGCCACTAGTTATCTGGGTGTGTCACAAGACATTCTTTTATCTCCCTTAATGGAATATAACTCAATTTCACAGTTTCACCTTAACATTATGGGTATGGTAAGGAGTCCATACAATCCCCTGCAAGACACAATTTTGTCCCAAATTCAATTCCAAGCTTCAGGTGAAAGCTTTAGGAAGAAAACTGAATCTAAGGGATCCTGAAGCAAAGGATAATGGAAGGTAAAAGGCACAACACAGGTGAACATGGCTGATTCCTGCTGATTTAGCCACGCCCATGTTTCTTGTTTCACAGATAAAGGCCATGCTAATATCCATGGCATAAATGAGGTCTAGGGAATTCAAGGCTATTGACATCAAGGGAGATAGGCGTACATGTCTAGAGTGGATAATTCCCACCCCCATACTTGCTACAGCTTCTACACTAGCGCTTACTGCTTCATCTTGCACCACCCCCTTGGGCCCCCTGCTTCATGGGTGCAAGCCACTCTTGCACTCATGGTGGCACCTGCCAAGGTAGCTGGGACTCAGGGATACAAGGATGGAAGTGAGAAAGAGGACAATCTTCCCATTCTCCCTCACGTACTTTGGATATCTACTAGGAAGAGAAGGGAACCAGGGATGCCTGCTCCCCTCTTTCTAGATGGGTAGCCATTCATCTTTAGTCAGTACCCCTTTTGAATGCTTCATGAGCCCCTGGGACTTCTTTGAAAAATATCTTCTTTTTTCTTCTCTCTTCCTCTGTCCTCTCTTCACAGATAGGTAATTGTGTCTCCATACTACAGGACAATCCCCTCAGATGCATCCTCCAAACAGGAAAGAGTTAATTTCCCAAACTTTAAACTGTTGGCTTAGGACTGGGTGCAAGAGAAGGGAACCCAGAAGCCCAATGTGCTGGCAAAAGGGTAAATGTTTTTACAAGTCAGGTTTTTGGGCTCCCTGTGCAAACTCGTAAAAACCTTAGGGATTTTGGAGCTGTTTTACCCCTCCCCTTGTTTCATTTTGGTACTTGTTTTCTAATAGGCTGGTTTGTCTCTTCTTTCCTTCAGGTTATCAAACTCCAAAAGGTCAGGTCATGCAACTGGAGCCTCAGACAATGGCCTGTTCTGTCAGAACCCTTACCTTAGATAGGCCCCTGAGGGAGCTCTAGCTGTTGTTTACCCTAAAACAGTGCTCTCTGTCTGCAGCAAGCAGTTAAGATAGATTATCCTTACCCTTACTCTAATGGCATTTAGATGTACGTCTTTAGCGGGGCAAATGAGACAGCCAGGTGAGAAGGGCCTACGCATTGAGATTGAGCCACAGAAGTTCATGCCATTTGCAGGGGAAGGAGCCTGGCCCCTCCTCTTCCTGGGTAGTACCTGGGATTCAAACTGCAGGACAAGAAGCACACCAGCAGGGACTCTGGCATTGTGGAGAGTCCCTGTTTTTGTTTTTGTTTTTCCCTTTAACCCAATAAAACTCTGCCTTATTCACCCTTCAAATTATCTATGACCCTAAATTTTTGTGGCCATGTAACAAGGACCCCACGTTTAGCTGAACTAAGGAAAAGTCCTGCAACAATAGTAGACCTTTTTTCAAATTGGAAAAAAATTCTTTCAAATCCTGCTGCTGTTTTACCAAATTTATGTAATATTATAAATCCTTCATTGTCATTTCAACAATATTCACAGCATCTTCACCAGGCATGGATTTCATTTCAAGAAACCATTTCCTTTGCTCACCCATAAGAAGCAACTCCTCATTTGCCTGAATTTTATCATAAGATTGCAATAATTCAGTCACCTCTTCAGACCCCACTGATTCTAGTTCTCTTATTGTTCCCACCTCCTCTGCAGTTCCTTCCTTCACTGATGTCTTGAACACATCAAAGTCATCCATGAGGCTTGACAACAAACTTCTTTCAAACTCTTGTTAATGTTGCTATTTTGATGTCCTTCCATCAATCACAAATGTTCTTAATGGAATCTAGAATGGTGAATCTTTTCCAGAAGGTTTTCAATTTACTTTTCCCAAATCCATCAGAGGAATCATATTTGGCAGTTGTAGTCTTGTGAAATGTATTTCTTAAATAATAAGACTTGAAAATCAAACTTACTTGAGCCATAGCTGTAGAATGGATATTGTATTGATAGGCATGAAAACAACATTAATCTCATGCATTTTTATCAGAGTTCTTGGTTAACAATGTACATTGTCAGTGAGCAATAATATTTTGAAATATATTTTTTTAAGCAGTAGGTCTCAACCATGCGCTTAAAATATTCAGTACACCATGTTATAAACAGACATACTATCAGCAGATTTTGTTGCCCCATTTATAGAGTACAGGTAGAGTGCATTTAGCATAATTCTTAAGGGCCATGAGACTTTTGAAATGGTGCATGAGCACTGGCTTCAGCTTAAATTCTTCAGCCGCTTCAGTCCTAAACAGAAGAGCCATTCTGTTTTTTAAAAGTTTGAATCTAGGCAACCCATGGCCCTGGACAAGTACCAGTCTGTGGCATATTAGGAACTGTTCAGCACAGCAGGAGGTAAGCAGCAGGCAAGAGTACATTAGCACTTGAGTTCTGCTTCCTGTAAGATTAGTGACAGCATTAGATTCTCATAGGAGTGCAAACCCTATTGTAAACTGCCCATGCAAGGGATCGAGTTGTATGTACTCCTCATGAGAATCGAATGCCTGACGATCTGCGTAGAACAGTTTTATCCTGAAACCATACCCCCTTCACCCTGTTTGTGGAAAACCTGTCTTCTACAAAACCAGGCCCTGGTGCTAAAAAGGTGGGGGACCACTGTTGTAGACAACTTGCTGCAGCTTCTACACTAGCACTTACTGCTTCACCTTGTAATTTTATTTATGGGGATGGCTTCTTTTCTTAAACCTCATGGAGCAGCCTCTACTAGCTTCAAACTCTTCTTCTGCAGCATCCTCATCTCCACTAGCTGTCACAAAATTGAAAAGAGTTGGGGCCTTGCTCTAGATTAGTCTTTCACTAGAGGAAATGTTGTGGCTAGTTTGATTCTTCTATCCAGACCACCAAAACCTTCTCCTTATTAGCAATAAGGGTGATTTGCTTTCTTACAGTTTGTATGTTCACTGGAATGTCACTTCATGAACATTTTATTTGCATCTACATAGTGGCTGTTTGGAGCAAAAGGTTCAGCATTTGTCCTGTCTCAGCTTTCGTCCTGTCTCAGCTTTCCATATGGCTTCCTCACTAAGCCTTTTTGAATATTGTTGTATTTCAAGAAATGAGGAGGTGTGAGGAGAGGGAGAAAAATGGAAGAAGGTCTGGCAGATGGAGCAGCCAGAACACACCTGGCATTTGTTGAATAAGCTGTCTTATATGGGCATCGTTTGTGGCATCTAAAAACAATTATAATAGTAACATAAATGTTCACTGATCATAGACTATCATATAGATATAATAATTATAAAAAGTTTTTCAAATATTATGAGAATCACCAGTATGTGGCACAGAGAAATGAAGTAAGCATATGTTAATTTAAAAAAATGGCACTGGTAGACTTGCTAGATGCAGGGTTGCCACACACCTTCAATTTGTAAAAAACACAGTATCTGTGAAGCACAGTGAACCAGAGTAAGTAACATTTATAGTTAATATGATTTAATCTGTGTATTTGAACTTATAGTAAAACCTATTAAATTAACATAGTAAGTGTTTTTATTAAATGGTATTTCACCTTTCTGGTATTTTTTCATGCTGGTGAATTACAATTGAGTTTGGGAGCATGGGAACATGGGTTGAACAAATATACTTCAGATTTACCAGTGGAAAAGTTCAGGCTCAGAAAGCTTAATTGACTTGCTCAATCTCATTGTTTTGAATGACGATTAGCCACCTAACATTAGCAGATTAGATAACTTGATGAGGCGGAATTACTAAAATAAAAACATGATTATACATTTTTACATTAGACTAACAACTTAAATCTAAATATCTAAGCATGACTTTTCAGAAAATAAGTGAATAGCAAATGAAGAGGAATACTTTGAGAGAGAAAGAAAAAGGTAGTATAAGGTAGCACTTTGTAACAAAGGGTTTTGAGAAGAAATGAACAGGGTTCTTATACCATACACAGTTGTTACTTGGAAGACCTTACGAAAAGTTCCATAATCATTCCTAACTTCTCTTCATTATTTGAGAGATTTTTATTTCACAGAACCATGTGTAAATTAATGATAATTAAGTAAAATTTTTACTTAGCATGAGGTGTGACATTCTGTAAATATATAGTAGATAATAAATTTTAATATTGAGAAATTAGTTGATTTCTCTATTCCTTTACTCACTCATTCCTGCAATAAAATTTGTTTAGCATTATCTATGATATGCTAATCGTTGTGCCAGGTGATGAAGATATAGAATAATTATTGTAGCTGTTTTGAAAACAAAACATTAAATTAGCTAAATGGAAATAAATCTGATTTAAATTTGAATTAAATATAAGAAAGCATTTGTTTACTCTGGTAAAGCTATGAAGATACTTTAGTTTTAAAATCCTTTAAAATAATAGAATGCTTTCAATTTAATTATGCTTCTTTCTTAGAAATTTTATTGTACTAGTAGCTAATTAATAAGAATAATAGTTGCTTTAGATATTATAAGCTTTATTATATTCGTAACTTCAAATTGTTGATATATTAGAAAATTGCTAATATATTTACAAATATTATTATTACAATATTGTTAGAAATAATAATCTCCTTTTTAATTATACTGTTTATTGCAAGCTGATTTATCACGATTATCTTTATTTATTAATAGACTTACATGTAATTGCACTTCCTTAATTCATTAGTTTCTGACAAAATAGTTATTTAGTATAAAGATACAACATTAGGTATTATAAGGAATGTAGAAATTATATAAAATATTGCCCTTTTCATTGCATATTTTAAAATCTAATTGAGTATAATTACATTATATATGCAAACCTCAAAACTTTGCTGCTGAATTTACTTTTTTGTTTGCTTAATTTTGTTATTTCTTTTCATTTTGTTCTGGCATTTCTTCTGCAGTCTATGTTCTGTAACTTGAGAGGTGGTAGCTGAGGGAGGAAATTAGAATATTGACCCGTCATAAATAATGGCTCTTTCCTACTCTTCCTCTCAAACTTCTGGCTTTATGCAATGTCAAAGTTTTGGAATATTATACATAGTCTTCATAGTTCCAGTTAAGCCATCCTTTCCAGTTTCAGCTGAATTGCCCACAACACTAAACATAGGCTCTCCAAAACTCATCACATTTGTCTAATAGTACCAATTTGTCATTCACAATTTCCTGTTTGTAGAACAATTTCTTCATTCACCCAATCTAGAATCATCTTTGATCTTCTTTTTATTTTTCTTTACTCAGTAAGTTTCAGTCAGGCATCAAGTTATCTTTGCATCTTAAAAATTCCAATGACAACACCCAAGTTTGACCTCCATTCCTGCTTGAAGTGTTGCAGGAACTCTCTGACTGGTTGTCCTGTCATCTATCTCTCTCTGCTCCAAACCATCACATTTACAGTGGCTTAAAATACAGCCTTGGTTAGATGATCTCTCATAATGAAAAACATCTCTGGAGTGGTAATCAATGGTTACCCATGATTAGTAAATTTAAAACAAAATTATCTGTTTAGGTTCATTAGGTCTTCTATAAGATTCAATCCATGTTTCTAGGTATTCCTTTCACTTGTTCAAATAATAAACAATATGGAGAAACGTGACTATTTGTATCTTTACCTTTCCAAACACCGATCTTGATTGTGAATATATAATCTTCATCTATGAAAATTCCATTAATTAAGGCTCATCTCACTTCTACAAATTCTTTCTCTTCTTTCACTTACAAATTAGCGTAATTGCTCTTGACTTAAATCCACATACATATTATCATGTCATTAATCTAACTGTAATATGAAATAATAGTTACTTATACACTTATGTAACCTTTCATAACCCTTTTCTTCTTTTGCTTTTGCAGCTCTCATTTTAATTATTTGAGCAATTCCTATTATCTTCCAGTAAGTTCTTCTTATGCCTATGTTGGATTTTTTTTCAGTCGCAATAATAAGATTTCAATCTAATTATTCACCAAAGGACATTATTTCAAGTTTTGTCTTTCTCTAGTTAACCTAAAATTTTTTGATAAACTTGACATGAGAGAAGTGGGACAAGGACTAATGTTGTCATTGACCTGACTCTTAAGTCCTGCATTACAAGATGGAAGAAAAAAAAAGTCAGTTGTACAAAAATGATACAACGTTCAAGAACAAAAAGGGTCAGTGTCAAGGTCTGAGGTAATCCACTGGAGTACTCAAGGAAAGCCAACAGAGAAACTACAGGAGGGCACTGAGATTTCTCTTTACAAAAGTCAGAGCCCTAACTCAGCATATCCCTTTCTTTGTTCAGAGGGTAGACACTAGTCCTTACAATTGGAATTGCAACTTTTTGAAGACTCATGTATATTCAACAAGATAGTTGGCTATAAACCCAAAATTAATACAAAAGAAATACACAACACACACACACACACACACACACACACACACACACACACACACACATATATATAGTCACAAATTGAAAAAACTAAATTGAAGTATTTGGGTCCAATAACTTTCTTATCAGAACAGAGGATGTCCTTGTTTGTACAAACTGTATGTAACCAAAGATGTCATTTTTGCTCACTGAAAGTCCTCTTTTCAAAGGCTTATTTAGTATTAACCCATATTGAATTAGGAGAGCCAAAATACTTCCCACTTTCCACAGAATTCGCTCAGAAATTATGACAAATCTTAACATAGAGGTGGGAGCTCTTAAAGAATACTAGAAATAGTAGAAATTAAATGAAGAGTAATAGTCATACTTCTGCAGTTTGTTTTCTAGCTTATTCTATGCATTTTTAAAAATATATTTTATTGCACTTTAGATTCTGGGGTACATGTGCAGAACATGCAGGATTGTTGCATGGGTACATACATGGCAATGTGGTTTGCTGCCTCCATCCCCATCAGTCACCTGTATCTGGCATTTTTCCCCATGTTATCCCTCCGCAACCTCTCTATCCCCCACTGTCCCTCCCCTAGTCCCCCACAACAGATCCCAGTATGTGATGCTCCCCTCCCTGTGTCCATGTGTTCTCATTGTTCAACACCCTCTTATGAATGAGAACATGCAGTGTTTGATTTTCTGTTCTTGTGTCAGTTTGATGAGAATTGTGGTTTCCAGATTCATCCATGTCCTGACAAAGGACATGAATGCGTCATTTTTTATGGCTGCATAGTATTCCACGGTGTATATGTGCCACATTTTCCTTGTCCAGTCTATCATCGATGGACATTTGGGTTGGTTCCAGGTCTTTGCTATTGTAAACATTGCCACAGTGAACATACCTGTGCATGTGTCTTTATAATAGAACAATTTATAATCCTTTGGGTATATACCCAGTAATGGGATTGCTGGGTCAAATGGTATTTGTATTTCTAGCTCCTTGAGGAATCGCCACACTGTCTTCCACAATGGTTGAACTAATTTATACTCCCACCAACAGTGTAAAAGTGTTCCTATTTCTCCATATCCTCTCCAGCAACTGTTGTCTCCAGATTTTTTAATGACTGCCATTCTAACTGGTATGCGATGGTCTCTCAATGTGGTTTAGATTTGCATTTCTCTAATGACCAGTGATGATGAGCTTTTTTTCATATGTTTGTTGGCCTCATATATGTCTTCTTTTGAAAAATGTCTGCTCATATCCTTCACCCACTTTTGGATGGGTTTATTTGTTTTTTTTCTTATAAATCTGTTTTAGTTCTTTGTAGATTCTGGATTTTAGACCTTTGTCAGATGGGTAGATCGCAAAAATTTTTTCCCATTCTGTTGGTTGCTGGTTGACTCTAATGATTGTTTCTTTTGCTGTGCAGAAGCTCTGGAGTTTAATTAGTTCCTATTTGTCTATTTTGGCTTTTGTCGCCAATGCTTTTGGTGTTTTAGTCATGAAGTCCTTGCCTATGCCTATGTCCTGAACAGTTTTGCCATTGTTTTAGCTGTGTAGTAAACATTTGTTGAGAAAATATTGTCACAGTCTCTTACTGTTTCATTTTTTCTTTTAAGATTTTCTTTAGATCATTTCTTTCTTGTGCATTTTTATCTTCAAACTTATTTTTTCTATGCATGTATAATTTTTAAAATAAATGACAATAATAATAATTGTCAGGCTTTCCCAGCCATAAGAAAACTAGAAATGAATTTTAATAAGAGCAAGGTACCAATATAATTTCCTTTCACATGTATATCTTACTGATTATGAAATTCCATCAGGAACCAAGAGATCCCAACATTTATACACAATTACTTAAAAATAAGTATATGGATGATGGTGTTAGTTTTGCGATAATGGCAACAAACACATTATGGATAAGAGGTATTCATTATGGTGAGACTTTACTGTTCTTTCCTACCTTGGCAGGACTCTATTTTTAAGAAAGATGCTGTTGGCAGTATTTACTCCAGTCAGACAACCTAGGGGCAAGATAAAGTAGTTTTCAGTTATACTAAAGCTGCTCTTGCCTTGTGGAGTCACCAGGTATCCACCAGGTACTATACATCTGACCAAATAAATTTAGAATTCAAATCAACTATATGGTCACCTGAAAAATGAATGCAAAGGTCACTAATATAATGATAGCCCAAAGGATTTTTAGCACATACACACACATAAAAACATAGTTCTGTATAGAAAAACATGGTTCTGTCTGATTTTAAGCTTTATACTCTAGTTTTTAAATCTAGGAAAAGTTTTTATGCTGTGAATCAAAGCATATGGAAATAATTGTGAAATGCCTTGTCATTTCACTTCTTTGAAACTGAATGTTTTAAGCAGCTTCCATCATGGGAGGAACTTTAAGTATTTCACATTCATGACCTCATCCTACCACTCTTCTTTATTCTGGAGCAGAATTGGCAGTTTACAACCAGCTGAGCAAATCGAGCCTTCTGATAGTTCTAAAGTTTTCTTGTGGCACTCTAATTTATGTACCTGTTTCTATGTACTCTACAATAGCAGGGTTGAGTTGTGATAGAACTAAAACTAGTTGTGGCCACTAGTTTCTGTGACAGAACAGAAACTATATGGCCACAAAGCCTACAATAGTTATTATGCGGTCTTTATAGGAAAATGTTCTAGAGAGATCAATTTGGGAAATAAAATTCCATAAATGCAGTTTTATAAACGCACACAATGCTCTTAACAACTTAAGGGAATCTCCATTACCATGTAACAGTAACAGTAGTCTTCACTTGAGTATTTCTATGACAGAACTGGGTAAAAATTTTAGAGTGAATTTAAAAACAACAGAAACAACAACCCTAGAGCACATATGTAATTCAAATGCAGGGTACTTTGCCGCAGAAGAATTAACCTGAAGTTAGTTATAAATGTTGCTAAAGTTGTGAATGGCTTAAAACACATGGTTTTTAAAATGTAGTCGCTCAGTGGATGGCATTTTTTATTCCCCATTACTGAGTGGATGTGGTATATTTTATACTTCTGTGAGAATGTGCACTTTTTATGTTAATAACAAATTTTAGTGTGTGTGTGTGTGTTTTCTGTTTAAGTTTGTTTGTTTAAGACAGTATCTCATTCTGTCATCCGGGCTGGAGTGCAATGGTGTGATCTCAGGTCACTGAAGCCTTGACTTTCCAGGCTCAAGTGATCCTCTAGTCTCAGCCTCCAAAATAATTGGGACTGCAGGAGTGTGCCACCACACCCAGCTAATTTTTGTATTTTTTGTATAAACAGGATTTTGCCTTGTTTCTCAGGCAGGTATTGGATTCCTGGGTTCAAGCAATTCGACTGCCTTAACCTCCTAAAGTGCTTGGATAACAGGCTTAACCCACCATGGCTGGCCTTTATTTAAGTTTTTTAAATTGAATTAAAAAGGTATTATAGAATGTCACATGATGCAAAGGTCATTCAGTGTAGTACCTTTTAAAATTACAGATTATTTTGAAACAGACGTAAATATTATCACTTTAAAATTGTTGTCACTTAAGCCTTTATTGTTTGCAATGAATGATTACTGATTTGCCCATATTTTAAATAGTTTTATTTAAATATTTTGGAAAAACCTCAGTACATATGAAAATAATGTTTGAGTCTCTTTTCTCCATGATATTTTCTCTGAGATGACGTCAGCACTTAAAATTTGGTCATGAATATCATTTTATGGTTTCTACCTTCCATTCCAATCTAGTCTTGGTCCTTTATGAAGTGTCACTCAGAATTCTACTTTCTGCAGTTATTATAATGGTGATGCAATGGCCAAGTTTATCTTGCTACCAAGGAAGATCCTGAAATTTTCAGTGTGATTAGGTACCTAAGTGTCAGACAGCTTTCCATATCTGAAACTGTAATAAAATGCATTCTTAAAAGTGGACGATTGATTTTGATCATCCTTTATTACTTTAGACTTTTATACCACTTCTTTTTATTCTGTTTAATAAGAAATTTGTAAAGTCTGTTTCAAAAAACCATGGGTTCATTTTATACCTGCATAGTTAAGTGATGTGAAAGATGAGATCATTATCATTGAAGAATTATAATAGGTAAGTATTCTTTGACCACTGAGTAAAGAAGAAAACTAAATTAGAAAGATATAACTTATAAAGTGGATAATTACAAAAGTGACTAATAAGGCAAATGCATCAAGTAATATTTTGAGTGATTATTGAACTAATTATTTGTCTCATAGTCAGTGAAATGTAAAAACAAACACAAGACTAGAAAGTTCTCAGCTCTGTTTTTTGTGGTAAATCCTCTCAAATCCTTATCTCTACATTCCAAGGAAGCATTTAGATTATACGTTTTCCGTAGGTAGGAACCAAGTAATAGTCATTTTATTGGATTTCCAAGACTTAGCACAATGATTACCACCTACAGGGGCTTATTTTATTCTATTTTACTTAATTTCATTTTTGACCAGAATTGAAATTTACTGATAAATTTCAGCTGGACTTCTAAAATCTTTTCACTTTACAATACGTAAACCTTCCACTGAAATCTCACTTGCATTATTTCTAAAAGGAATCTTATATTCCACCAGTTCTTTGTGCTACAAAATGGCTTCCTTTATTCAGGGTTCTTATCAGATTTTTTGAATGATAAAGTGTCTCAAACATACTGTAAATTAGAGAGATTAATAGAATCAACTCCAAAATGCCTGTCACCTAAATTCAGTTAAGACTCTTGCTTCATGTGTTTTAAGTCCTCACCCTCCTCCATCCTTTTCTCTTACTGAATTGTTTTGCAACAAATACCAAACATTATGTCATGTCATTTTACTGTTAGATACTTATTACAGTATGCATCTCTACAAGTATGGGCATTTTTTAAAAGGCCTAATTGGGTTTAGGTTCCACTAGCCAAGAATAATTCATAAGTGATACTGCATACTTCATATTGTATTACATCAAGAATATACAACACCTGGCTGTCCCACTTTTGGTTAGGTTTAAGTCGATCAGTGAGTTGAAGGGGTGACATCCATTTCTGTCAATTGTAAGATTTTCCATTCACCTTTCATTTATTGTATTCACCCATTGATGGATATTACTAAACCTACTAGTTTATTAGTGATTGTAAAATGTTGATCTTCTACTTTTATTATACATTTTATATTTATTATTTAGAATGTCTTTATAAAGAAGTTATTTTACTCATCAACTAAGCCTATTTAGTAACCCTGAAATAAGATTTACCCTGTAAAGACAAGATTCTCTCCAGTTAATTGACAATTTTAGTGTATGTAGTTATTGTAGTTAAAATAGTATTCATTGAGTACATTTGACTGTTTTTCTTTTTATTCATATTACTTTCTCCTATTAATAGCAGCTCATAACTTTATCAAATAATCTATATTTGACATTTAATATAATTTTGACACTATATTTACAAGGGCAAAAAGTTAGTGTGTTTGCTTTCCACTGTGGTCCCACTGCTCAGTACAGCAAGTACATGACACCATGTAAGTGCTTAAAATGAGAGTATATGTTAATTATTTAAGACATGTATGTTGCAATTAAAGTATAGTTTTATAATAAAACCTTAGGCAGACAAAACACCTCAGTGTTCTATGCTATAACAAGATGTATTTTTTCATATCCTCATCTATACTTTTTGCCCAAAATATCAAATTTGCATGCTTTTACTGTTGTTAAACAGTGATTGGTATTAATTTACAAAGAGGATCCTTCTGTACAGAAATTTTCAACATAATAATATGTTACATATTGCACAGATAATTTAAAATTTAAAATTGTTTACGTTCAAGTATTTGGGTAAAATATTTATTTAGGCTTTGGTTATTTTTAAAATTTTTTTCACCAATTTAAACTTTTAAGATATTCAGAAAAGGTCATCATGAGCCAAGTTATATTTTCTTGTAGAAGTTTTCACACTTTTGGCTCAGACTTAATCTCATTTTACTGCTCTAAAAAATCTTTCACTGAGCTTTCTTTTTTTTTGGGGGGGGCAGACAGAAAGTAATTCTGGCATTAGAAACTATATACTAATATAATAAATAACTTTTTAAGAAAAATAGAGCAACCAGCAGAATTATACCGAAAATTAGAAGCAAATGCATTCAATCAAATGCATTCCTAACTTCCATAATAGGTCATATTTATGGAAGTTTTAAAAATTAAAAATAAATACAAAAATAACTAACTTTGTTTCTATTAAGGAGTCTCAGTACTATGAACCAAAAGCCACTGTCCACTTCTAATAAAATATAGTAACTGATATTGCTAATAACCCACCTTGGCATTGATTATAATATGCTATTCATATAATTTACGTGGAAATGAAGATATTAATAAATTACCTGAAAATGTTTGTTGTTGCTGTTACTGGTGAATAATTAAAATGATGTGTAAAAATCGGAAGTACTAACTAATGAACGCTTCACAGCTTCATCAAAACTTTCATGTTAATAATGATTGTGATTTTTACTTTCTTTTATTCACTGTCATTTATAACTTGAATAGTCTAGAGGCATGTGAATTATCTTTAACATTCATGAAATATGGAGTGCACACCAAGCATCGAGGAAAACAATGTCACATTACCACAGGAGGAGTTGGACCAGTGCTGGCTAGACATGGGAACACTCAGAGAGAGCCTCTACTCCCACCACAGGAATCTCGGTCTCTTGTTTTTCTTTTCTTTTTTTTTTTAAGATTTGTATCTGAATGGATTCCTTAGAATGTATTGTCTTTTATAGCTCATATTCTTAGATAAGAGTCATTTTAGTTAACAGTTTGGTCACTAGTGAGTGTAAGAAAAGGAATTGGGGATGGGGTGTGCAGTTTAACACATTCTTCAAAAAAGTTTCAAGTCTGGCAGTTGGGCTGTTTCAATACGCAGTCGACCCTTGACCAACATGGGTATGAACTGTGTGGGTTCAGTTTCTGCCTCTGCTACACCTGAGACAAAACAGCAAGATTAATCCCTCTGCTTCTTCCCCCTCTTCAGCCTATTAAATGTGAAGATGACAAAATGAAGACTTTTATGGTGATTCACTTCCATAGTAATAGTAAAGAAATTTATCTTCCTTATGATTTCCTTAATCACGGTTACTTTTCCCTAACTTACTTTATTGTAAGGATACAGTATATAATATATATTACATACAACATATGTATCAATCAGCTGGTTATCAGTAAGGCTTCTGGTCAACAGTAGGCTATTACTAGTTAAGTTTGAGGGGAGTCAAAATTTATAGGTGGATTTCTGACTTAATGGAGGGTTGTTCCCCTAACCCCCATGTTGTTCAAAGGGGACAACAGTTTTGTTTTGTGGTTTGGATAGGGAAAGCCAATATCTCAAAATTCTCAAAATTCCCTTTCTTTCACTGTGTCCTTATGTTGTTTAAATATTATTCTTGTTAATAGATATGGCGCAATTTTTTTTATTCTATAATTTTTCTGGTATTTTTTGTCTTGTAATTGGAGAGTTTAGTTCATTTACAGTACTGTGATTAGGAACTTATTTGAATTCACTTCCAAAATTCTATTTCATGATTCCTATTTGACCTGCTAATTGGCAGCTTCACCTATTTAAGTTTGTAGTTTTAATTATATATAAACATGTATTAGTCTGCTCAGGTTGCAATGACAAAACATAATAGATTAGGGGGCTTAAAAATACATTTATTTTGGCATAGTTCTGGAGGCTAGGAGTCCATGATCAAGGTGCCTGAAAATTTGGTTTCTAGTGAGGGCTGGCTTTCTAGCTTGTAGACAGCCATCTTCTCTCTATCTTCACATGGACTTTTCTCTGAAGGCACACAGAGAGAGGTGTCTAGTGTCTATTCCTCCATCACTATCGCCTTATTGAAACTTAAAGACCCCCCTAAATGCTCTATCCCTAACTACAGTCACTTTGGGGATTGGGTTTTAACATAATTTGGGAGCACACAATTCAGTCCATAACTATGTATGTGTCTTACAAAAATTCCTTTTTATTTTTGCAATTATGTTTGGTCACTGTTGTAGGTTGGGTCCTCAAGAAGTGAATACTGAAATGGATTTTAGGTATTGGAGATGTTATCTATGTATTACCATCTGTAAAAGAAAGAACAAAGAAGCAGAACTGAGCAAAGGGAGAACTGGGATTCAGGCCTGTTCAGAATTCAGCCAACCCTTCTAAGGAGTTCAGGAGCAAGTGTTCCCTGATGGAGTAACCTGCATAGCGCTGAAATAGCTAAGCCTTTATACCCACACTTTGCTTTAACATCAGTTGCAGGTTGATTCTGGAAGGGTATAACTTCAGGTATAGGGGGTCTCTGAAGCTGATGAAGACCTTGGAAGGTCTGAGAGCTGGAGACTGGCTGCAAATTGCCTTCCCTACTGCTGGACAGTGAGTTCTTTCTTCAATAAGGATCTTAGCAGCTCATCTCAGTATGTACCACCATTCCTTTTCAAACTTTTGATAGTCACTTGTTTCTTTGTTATCTTTTATTTTAAAAATTGAACTTTATATCAAAGTATTTTAACATTTCCGTTTTTACAGTTATGATTTTATATTTGTGTTTTTTCCTTGTAAATATAATGTTTCCTTTTGTTATTAATCCATATTTCTTGAAAACTCCTCTAAGACAACTTTCTGAAGACTGGGTTTGAAGAGCAATCATCTGTAATGGGTGTTTGCTTCTTCCAGGAACTTGTATTTAAAAGCAATTTAGGACTGTGATTTTGTTTGGAGGCTTTGCTTGGTTTCGGTGGCGGTAGTTGCACGAATGAGACAGATAGAGTGGATTAAGATTTCTACCCATTTGAGTGTGGTTAGGAAATTCTTAGAGAAGCTTTAAAATTATTTTTAGCTTTACCCTGAAACAAGAGCCAGTCTGATATGTATTTCCACAGTATCTCCTTGTCAGGAAGGCTTTTGTCATTCACCTTAGCACAAACTAAACATAATTGATTTTGGTGCTCTATTATTTATATTCTAGAATTAAATTTTGGGTTTTTGTTATTTTTATGAATTATTGGTGTCTGTGGCTTAGAGAATAACTTCTTTTCTCACCTGATTGAAGTTCTCAACAGTTAACTTTCTTTTATTCAATTTTTGCTGAAGTTCAATTAAGTGTCACATATTAATCTTTTCCCCAAACTCTTAGATATGAGCTGGGCTATCACTTTCTTATTCAAGGCTTTCCCTACATTTTCAGCAAGTCCTTGATTTTAGTTATGAACTTAAAGTTATTTTAAAATAGACTTTTTTCTCTAATTTTCTGATTATTTCTTCAATAGCCTTTTCAAAATATGAACTGCAAATTTCTCATTAGATAAGAAAGACTTTTGCTTTTTAGTGAAGTTTCCCCCTCAGACTTCTCAGATCTTGTTGTGCTGGCTGCATCTTGCATCCAGTAACCCTGCTGCACTGGCCTCCAGGAATGTTAAATTCTCTTTTGTAATAAAAAGCTTTTTCTAATTAAAGATAACTTGAAACTCGGTTTCTTATTGTGAAGAAGAATAATGCAAACTCTTTCCTCTTTTACAGCCAAAACAAAACAAAACAAATGTACACAGAGCCGCCATATTTTGTCAAGTAATGATGCTAAAATTAACTAATATATTTCAAATAAATTACATATTCTAGACAGGGATTTATAAACTGTACAGATATTATTTTGTATATTACTTTCAAATGTCCTTCGAGATAAACACATTTTCTTTCCATAAAAGAAAATGGACTTCATCCCCCAGATACTGTGTGCTAAATCTGCACTGATTCTTACGCACTTTATTAATAAGAGGACTCGTGCATCATCCAATCAGCACCTAATTATACTTACTTTAGAAAAGAGTTAATGGACATCTACTATCTCTACTTGTTGAAGTACAGAAACATCAAATGTTCAGTCTGAGGAAGTTGAAAGTTATTAGATACTAGTAGCTGAGCCACCAGTGAATTCCAGAAAAGTTATTAGGAACAGGCATATCTAAAAGGAATTTACAAAAACAGAAAATGGATCACAATTTCCAGTTATTTAGTGAAAGAAAAAGGAAACGGTTGATTGTTATACATAGCATTGCACTATAATAGTAGCTAACATCCATTTTGTATTTCTTATTTTTTTTGGCACCATGCTTAGTGCTTTACGTTTATTGTCATAATTTCTTGTAACAACTTTTGAAGCAGATAACATAGATGTGTTATCCTCCCCTTTTTACAAATATGAAAACTAAGACTTAGGAAAGTCAAATACATTTTCCGGGATCACAGTAGGCAATCACAAAATGGTAATTTTAATAATCACTGATATTATGAATTTAACTATTTCTTTTTTTATGTTTTACTTTTTATTTTGAGATCATTACAGATATACAGGAAGTTGTAAACATAGCACAGATACGTCCTAGGTACCCTTTGCCAGATTTTTCCAAATGGCTACCTCTTGCATAACTAGAGTACAATACCAATACCAGGAAATTAACTTTGTTACATTGTATGCATATAGTTCCATTTATCACAGGTAGGTTTGTGCAACTATCACATCAACTCTTGATTGCATCTTATATCTGTGTGGCTGGGTTCTTACCAAAGCAGAACCCAATGAAACCAAAAGATTCAGATTCTTTTCTTTTCTTTTTTTATTATACTTTAAGTTCTGGGGCACATGTGCAGAACGTTCAGGTTGTTACATAGGTATACACGTGCCATCGTTGTTTGCTGCATCTATCACCCTGTCATCTACATCTGCATCCATCACCCTGTCATCTTCATTTTCTCCTAATGCTATCTCTCCCCAGTCTCTCCACCCCCTGCTATCCCTCCCCTAGCCTCCCCAACCCCAACAGGCCCCGGTGTGTGGTGAGTGATGTTCCCTTCCGTGTTCTCAGTCAAAATTGAATAATTCTGGAGATGAGGGAAGTGGGCTTTATGCATGAGGTGGCTTTTGAATCAGACCCTGAAGTATGGGAAGACTTTAAAAATGTAAATAAACAGGTAAAAGAGTGAGAAAACTTCAGCCAGAGAAAAGTGTTGGAATGTGACATCCAATGCCACACCTAAAGAATGATTACCTGAAGGTAGTTCTCCAAGAGTATAACTTAAACAAATTAATCTTATAAAAAACAAGATTGCAGGATGAAAAAAAAATAACACTTTCTCGACTACATTACTACAATTCCTCTTTACTAATCTGCTTTAGAACAAATGAATAAAAGTATCTGCTTTATATAATATAGAATTAAAATAATTCTTTTGGCATTCAGCATTTTCCAAACGTTTTGTCTGTTATGAATATCATGAAACTGATAAGACATCAGAGCTGTTTAGACCTTTTTGAAAAAAAAGTGTTGGAAATTAGATACCAATTGAGGAGCATGCAATGAAATACTTCTTATGTTTTCTAAAAATATAAAAGCTGTCCTATATAGTTTTGAATCATTTGACACAAAAAAATACATTGAAGGCTGGGTGCAGTGGCTCATGCTTGTAATCCCAGCACTTTGGGAGTCCAGGTGGGTGGATCACCTGAGGTCAGGAGTTCAAGACCAGCTTGGCCAACATGGTGAAACCCTGTCTCTTCTAAAAATAATAATAAAAAAAATTATCCAGGCGTGATATCGGACGCCTTTAATCTCAGCTACTCTGGAGGTTGAGAAGGGAGAATCAATTGAACCAGTGAGGCAGAGGTTGCAGGGAGCTGAGGTTGCGCCACTGCACTCCAGCCTGGGCAACAGAGAGAGACTCTGTCTCAACTAACTAAATAAATAAATAAAAAGTAAGTCTACTCAAAGAGACCCTCTCATGTATAATCTTCACTCCTTCACTTATCCATCTATACACTGACTTGGGACTTGAAGACCCTGAGATGAAATAGGGTTTAATAGAGTGTTTATTCTCCCCCCAAACTTCACTCTAACATGATGTCAAAAGATGAGAAGTACTGGAAAGACCACTGGGATATCTCATCACCATTCCTCTGATTCATTTTCTAGTTACTCTAAGGCAGGAGTAGAAATGAAACAGATGTCTCTCATTTAATTAATGCTTTAATTGTTTCTCTATCAATTGTTGCTGCTTCACCTGCCACCTGGCCATTAGTGCCTGTGCATGGCACTATCAAAACACAAGCTCTCTCATGAGGATCTTGTGTAGATTCTTCAAAGTGTTATCATTGTACTGTCTTAGATGAGATACACAGTACCACCTCTAACTCCTTCATTCAGTAGTACTCCTTCAGTAGTATCCCCTGTGGCCCCTTGCTGTTGAAGACCCTTTTGGGATCTAATAATCTAGGATGGGGAATGGCAACATTATTCAAGTATAGCTATCTTGAATACTATCCTAGGTAAAGACAGTAGCCTTTAATGAAGCCCATAAAGAAACTAGAGTATGTAGATGTCTGAGATGATAATCTACTTCAAAACCTGCATTGATGGTGAAAAAGAGAAGACCTGTCATCGCTGATTAGTATTATAAATGAGGGAGTTATTTTAAGTATTCTATGGAACAATAGAGTTCAGAGAATCTTCCTTATGTGACACTTGAACCCCTATAAATTACCCCACAAAGAAAGCTCTCTGATGGCTCAGAGGCTAAGAGTTGGCCTGATTGGGGGTGCAGGGGAGTAGAGGGCTGTGAAGGAAGGACTACAGGATAAGGGGGAAACTTGCTAAGGCCTGGAGCTGTCTTTATTCTGGGATTGCCTGTTTCATGTGTTCAGTTGGATCTAGACCTAAGTCTCAGAGGGAGATAGGCTTGTTGTCTTTGGGAGACATGGAACAATGCCTTGAAATAAATGATGCTTGCAGTGTGAATCCTTTGGTCCAGTTAACCCTCAAGAAATTCACTTGTCACTTGTCACTGTTACTCCAAACTATTTCATCTACCATCCCAACTATTTTCTCGTTATTATTCTCTACCTTTTTCTTTGCTCAGGTAAGGACACAGCAGATCAACAGATTTGCTTTTTAGAAAAATACCATACTAGAAAATAAAATACCCTAGATTGTTACAGACACTTGAAGCCCTCTTCAATTGGAGTTCAGTGCGGAGAAAAGAAATGCCACCATGTCTATTTGTTGATAATTCACAAGCCAAGGGATTTCTTTCTTTCATTCCCCACTAATTTTACATGTAAGAGATTAGTGATATACGTGTATGGGATGGGAAAGCGATAATAGAGTCTCTTGGTAGTATTTAAAGACGTCTTCTACAAGGACCCTAATCTCACCCACAGGACACTCAATAACTGTTAAAAGGATTTAAAAAATCTGAAATTCAAGAACTGATTCAGGAAACAGAGCAGATTAGTTGATTTTTATTATTAATACATGGCCTGCTAACATAAATGTAAGTAGGGCCTAGAAGACCACCAATTAAGATGTCACCACCTGACAAAGGTGACAAGTAATGTAATACCAGACTCTGGCTCGTAGTAAGTATCTGGTTTTGAAATTTCAAATCTATATTTAAATTAGATTTGCCTTTTATTTATTCAGGAACTAAGTATCTATATATTTAAAAAAAGAATATCGACTTTTCTTTTATATAATTCGTATCTGAAGTTTCACAGTAAAAAATGTAGGTGAGCTTCCTATCTGACCTGGAATATATTGTGCAGTAACCTCTAAGTGAAGTACTCATATATTTAATATGTATGTGATTTCAAATGTTTTTATAAGACCAGATGGCTTTATTTGATTAATTTTTTATAGAATTGCAGAAAAGTCTTCCAGTCTTAGATTGAATACCATTTCCTCAGAGAAATGTTACCTGATGATTCTCCACCTACTTCATTTACAATCTTTTCATCATCCTTCTGTTCTACATGGTGCAAACTAACATCTATATTATATTTAATTACTTACCAGTTATTCATTTTCATCCCTCTCCAATTAAAACATAAACTCTTTGAGGATAGATACAATTCCTTTCTTTTGCACTGTAATATATCAATTACCCAGAATAATCCCTTACACATAGCTGATGCTCATTAAATATCTGCTAAACAGATAATTAAAAGAAGAAATAGGGGCTGGGCGTGGTGGCTTACACCTGTAATCCCAGCACTTTGGGAGGGCGAGGCGGGTGGATCATGAAGTCAGGTGTTTGACCAACCTGGCCAACATAGTGAAATTCTGTCTCTACTAAAAATATAAAAAATTAACCAGGCATGGTGCCAGATACTCAGGAGGCTGAGGCAGGAGAATCACTTGAACCTGGGAGGAGGAGGTTGCAGTGAGCTGAGATCAGACCACTGCACTCCAGCTTCCATGACAGTGCAAGACTTTGTCTCAAAAATAAATAAATAAATACATTAATAAAATAAGCACATAAAAATTAAAAAATAAAAGAAGAAATAAGTAGACAAAGCCTGTATGTTGGACTGTCAAGAGTGTCGGAAAAACAAAAAGTGTTATTCTGTCAAATAGGAACTCAATAAAAACTCAATAGATATTGATCAATACTTTATTTGACCTCCAATCTTACTAGATTATCACTGCTCAGTGAATTTGTATTGGTTGGATAATTGGAAGTGTGAATGAATGTGTGATTATGTTTAGCTGCAGTCTGCTGATATCTCTTTTCCCTTGCATTCTGCCACATTTGTGTAGTCACTTTGTTCAAAAATCAGTAAAAAGAGCTTTAATTTAGTTTCCCCCATACTTCAATCATGTCTGGAAATGGAGCTCAAGATGTGTCTTTTAAAATGATTTTTGCATATTCTTTTGAGATGAGAAAGATTCAATCTTTAGTGTGTGTATATGGGGGGGGGATTGGCCAGTCATTCATCTGTTCAATGGATAATCTTACAATTAATCTTATAGTGTAGTTTCCTTTTTAATTTGGAAAATATGAGATTAAAAGTAAATATATTTTCTCATGTATGTTTCGATAGTTTTTTTTTTCTATTTATGAAATGTAGAATTTAATTTGACGAAAAATAGAGATCTCTCTCTTCCTCTAAATTATCAAAACAATACAATAAATACACTAAAAGTATAAAAACATAATGAGAAATTGTCTCTAATCCTCCTTCCCTGAAAATCACTGTTCTTTCCTTTTAGTGGTTAATTTATTCTAATTTTTGCTCATATATATGTGTTTTAATAGTTATAATAATTATTTACATGTAGGCTTGCTTTTATAAAATAACTATTGCTTAAATGTTTATCTATATGACCACATGGATTACAATTACAGTCATTAATTGATAACTACTCCAGTCATAGGATTTATTTCTATATTTCTAAATAGCAATTTCTATATTGTTGGTTTAAATAAGAGCATGATGAACATGGATATGCCTTTCTCTGTAGTTTGCATTATTCCCATATAATAAATTCCTATAAACAGAATCAGAATGGTCAAAGATAATGAACAAAAATTCAGCTCACTTAACATGGTGAATATTCTGGGGTTGCTAAATTTTTACTTGTTAACATTGGGTACTTTATATCAGATTTCATTATACAGAGTTTATTCACTGATTATTTCAAATAACATAATTATTATCATCATTCTAAAATATAATGTCTTGATCATTTTAGTAGGAGCAAATAAATTTAAATATATTTTTATGTTAATATATTGCAAACTGTTTTACTAAAAGATGTGTTGAATAAGATATTTAAACTTTCTAATTAGCTACTTAATGAGACTTTAGGAGGGTACTAAGATTTATTCAATAAGGCAAAACAAATGAAAAACCTCAAGAGAAGTAATTTTATATATTTAAATTATATTCAAATCTATGCTTATGGATTAAAAAAAATCAATCACATAATTTACTTTATCCAAATTATAAAGCTAAAATGCCTGTTAACTGGTGATTCAAAGAAGAAAGCTTATCTGTAATGAATCTTCCAAAGTCCACTGCTAAGAATATCAACCCAACTTAATGATATTAGAGAAAAACAAAACTTACTTGTTGAGTTTTATCTGGCATACATTTAACTTTACATTTGATCTAATCAATAAAAGATATTTACCATGAGTAATAAAGTATTTAATGCTTTTAAATTTGTATGGATTTTACAATAGGGGTCAAAAAGGCTGTAATATTTAATCTTCCACTCTTAAGTTGACCAAACACATTTTTGCTTCAGTATTCACGCCGATTCTCCCTTCTAGGTACATCATTTAAGTTTCTCCATTGTCATAGATCAAAAAGCGGAAGAAATTGACAGAAACGGGTAGATTCTGTTGTTCAATATCCTCTCCAAAGAAACATTTTGTTCTTATTTTACTACCTTGAAGGAGTAATAAATTTATATTTAAAACATTTTATAGAAAAGAAATATTAACTTAGTGGAATTGAATCAAAAATCATGTTATTAGCAGATCAATATATACATATATATGTATATATATATGTGTGTGTGTATATATATATATATATATGTGTGTATATATATATAAATTTACTAACCCGTGACTTTTTCACTTTACAAATACATGATTACAAATGATATATTGCGCTTACAGTAAAATTAAGTTTTTACTTACTATCAAGTTTTAGTGAAGTTTAGCTTTATAGGGATCTATAACTTCCTTTTTAATTTATGTAAGAAAAACTTAAATTCTATAAGAAATGATTTAAAAATAGCAGTAGGGACAGCCAAATGTTTCTGCTTTTTATATATGTCAGAAAAATATCCTACAGAAAATTGCTCATAACCTTTTTTGACATGGAATAAGACTGCTTTTCTATATCTCATTCAATGTAAAAGAAAAGATATCCGTTTCTCTAGATCTATAACAGAGAAGTAAGTCATTTAAATAGGGGCAATTAAATGTTTTAAATTTTAGATAAGCCTTGACAGAATTTCTTATTTGTGATAAAGAACATCTGACCCCATCTTAGCTTCTGTCATGTCTACTTTTGATTAAAGGAGCATTTTTCATAAATAATATCTGAACTTCAAAAAATAAAAAATAAAACCATCTTTGAAATATTATGAGAAAATATTTCTTCCCCGGGATCATGATGAATTAAAAAAAAAGTATAACTACAAAACTGAGATGGAAGTCTACTTCTAATTAGATGATACCGATGAATCAATTAATCTAGTTTATCTCAAAATATAAGCCAAGGACACCTGAATTGGCATTATCTGTGTTGTATGTTAAAAATACAAGTTTCTGTGCCCACTATAGGTCTATGGTATCAGAGTTCCTGAGGATGAGTTCTCAGACATAGTGTGCATGTCTGCAAGCATTCAGGTGATCATTATGCAGGGCCTTTATTTTAGATTCAGGAATAAAATCTACTTACAGATTTGTCATGACAACTAAATTAACTTGGTAAAGTGATGAGGAGAGAACAAGCTCATAATAATTTTAAATATTATTCCTTTATTCTTTTCTCCTCAACAGAGATTTTGTTGTATATTTTATTACTTCTTTTGGTGAAGTACTTACTTTCTGGCACATCTCTGTTTAATTATTTGCTTATGTGGTAAATATTTTCAATATGTAAGCATGCCCATACAAGTATACAGGTAAGTGACCATGAGCTAATTGCACATATTCTCCCTAATTCTTGAGAGAGAGAGTCATCACATTGAACATTTGAAAGATGTGTGGCAAAATGGCACTAATCTTGGATATAGGGTAGTTTAAACTCTAATGATACTACCGTGCTCAAACAAACTGTTTTTTACAGGATCAGGCAAAACTTCAGAAAAGTCACTAGTCAGGATGACGGAGAAGAGACTGGAAAATTAGAAAACAGATGTGTGACACATATTTCTTCTAACTTGTTTTTTGAGATTTACAAAATCTTCTTTGAAGGGGGATTATAAAGTCACGTTAAGTCTTGTCCATGAATTCCTCTCTGATCACAGACTAATTTTCTAGCCACACCTCATTTCCTCCAGTATCTGTAATATGCCCCAAACAAATGTTCTTGCCTTTGCTTAATTAATCTCTTTGCATCAGACATAATTTCTCACATGTGAGCCTGAAAAAAATTCTATTCATTTTACAATATGGTTTAAGAATCACCTGTAAGAAAGCCTTTCCCAGCATTTCCCCAAATTAGAAGAAACCATGCCTTCCTTTTTAATCACATCTTATTTTGTGCTCATGTTGTATTAATCATTTATTTACTGTAACCTGATACCTTGACATCTACACCCCTGCTGTCCCTAGAGGAACTGTCCCTCTCTTGGTTATCCAGTTCATAGAGATAGTATACAACGTACCTGTCTGTGAGCTTTTCAAAAACAAAGCAACCAGTGGGGAACCACCACGCAACCACCTCCTTCACCAGGCCACTATGTCCCTGCCCTAATCATCCCAGGTTCAGGTACCACAACATGAAGGAATCCCGCTGTACCCTAGAGAGTACTTAAATTTTTCAAACTAGCCAATACTAAGTCGTCTTACCCTTCTCTACTTGTTTTTTTCCTGCAGAAAGCACAATAAAGGCTCTTTCTCACAGCTCTTCCATTTCTTTTCCCCTGTACCTAACCCTCATGCCTCCCTGTGTGGCTCCCGAAGGCGTGGCACAGCCCCTCCTCTTGAACTGTGAGTGATACACTATTTTTTCAGTGACAATGGCCTTTTGATTTTTTGTCCTTACTTCAAGTGTTTTAATTAACACATTATATTTTATAACAAGAAATACATAGGATTGGTACTTACCTTGGTCAATGAATCCACAGCCTCTTCTTTGGGGTTCACTAAAGTTTAATATGTCCTCGCTTGGATAGACATCCTTAAAGCCATACCTTTTCTCCCTTTGAAGCGTTAAGAATAATATTTGTTTACATTTATTTCTCTGACCATTTTCCTGTATGCCTTCTGGTGTTTTGCTACTAAAAGGGTGATCTGGGAACAGCAGCATCTCCATCTTCTGGGAGCTTATTAGAAATAAAGAATGCCAGGGTCTGAATCAAAATTAACATTTTAACAAGATGCCAGGTGATTCATATGCATGTTAAATTTATATCAGCATTGTTTTAGGATAGCAATCCTTTTATTCTATTCTTTTCAACTAGGATGATCTTAGACATTAAAGACATTTTATACTTCAGAAGTTGAATGCTTTTTACCTCTATCTCTATACACAGCAATTACTGTTGGATGGCTCTCAGTATCTTTGTCTTCTTTTCCATTTATTTTTTCCACAGTTTCCATTTGACTGTATGATCAATCTATCTTTATCCAAATCTTACATTCACCTGAATTCCAGAGACTTTCTTAGAAAACCTCAAAAATATTTTTCTGCTCTTACATACAATTATAATGCTTTTTCTTTCTTATTGTGTTTTCTTCCCTACTTCTGAATAAATTGTATTATAAGATTCAAAATATCCCAAAGGTAGAGTTTGCCAATTTTATTATTGTCCCTGGAACTGTAAAGATGTACAAAATGGATTTCATCTCCATACCAAGCAATGGCATACTCATTGTAAAGACAGATGCCAATTTTTTTGTTGTTGTTGTTTTGTTTTGT
This sequence comes from Cacajao melanocephalus, assembly GCA_963573385.1. Classification (NCBI taxonomy): domain Eukaryota; kingdom Metazoa; phylum Chordata; class Mammalia; order Primates; family Pitheciidae; genus Cacajao; species Cacajao melanocephalus. Next base: position 54,991 of record CAUYLG010031405.1, on the reverse strand, counting down.
ATTTTTGTGTATGCATTGATGAACTGTGTTAGTTCTCTATAGGATAATTTATTATCTTTATCATAAATTATTCACCACCATGATTCAAATTTAAGTATATGTAATATGTAAGAGGCAAACTTAAGAGCACAGGAAGTTATTATTTCTGAGATATTGTGAAAAAGTAACACAAGTCTTCAGAGTTAGCAGCTCTGAACTTCCTGTGTAGACTGTACTTAGGTATAACTGACTTGTTAAAATAAAAGATTAAGAAATCTGTTTTAAAGCTGGGTGTTCATTGAAAGTGTGCTTTTACTTCTTGGGATTTTAAATTGTTTGGGAGTATCTTCAGAAACTGATGATTATGATTAATATGGAGATTTATTTGGATGGCAAGTTGTTAATTCTTTAAATTGTTGTATATGAACATGAAAAAGGATTCAGGAGCACAGGTGAAGATTATTCTGGAAACAAATTAAGAGTTTATTGAAGTTGAGTGAAGAGATTAAAAGAATGACAAAAAGAGTAAAATGGCAGTCGATCAGTTACCTGCTGCATGATAGCACTGAACCAAAGCCCCAAATAACATATAATATTTCTCTTTTTATTTTGTACTCAGTTTACATTGAATGATATAAGATTTTGTGAGTTATTAAGTTCCAATCAATCATCCGTTGATCCTCATAAGGAATTCAATGTTATACTTTCTCTAACAGGTATCATGCTGTTGAAGGTATAAAATACTTCAAATATCTTACAATGTGGAAAACTCATTTTATTTTCTTGGGGGAATTTTGCACCAAATTCTATTTGCATTTTCCTCTAGTTATTCAAACTTCCTAAAATTGAGATTAGGACTAGGATAATTTTTATTAATATCAATCCAAAAATACCTAGTCTTGCAGTTAAGCACTCACTCAGAGTTCATGTTTTCCAGATCTATGAAAAAAAAATAATTAAACAAAGCAAAGAAACTAACTATTATAAGGGGGAGTCCTCCCACCCCAACCCCAAGCTCCAGTGTAGTATAATAGTCAAGTATTTGAAGCTAACAACATAGAATAAGTGTTGCCTAGTTTTTCTAGATCCAAATGGCTTATATTGAAAGCAAATGGGGGTTCAATTCTTAAAACTTTATATCCATCTGTTCACAATTTCATATTTAGCATTCTCATTTGAGGAATATCTATCTAAGGAATACCTGTCATTAAGAATCAGAATACAGCTTGGGAAAGTGAAAATTAGCCCTCCAGGTATAAGACTATTAAAAATGTTTCTAATGAGACCTGTATGAGACGTGGAAACAAAGTTTCTATACACAGCTCTCCCACAGATGTTTTAAAAAGAAAGAAAAATCTTTAAAAAACCCCATAAAACTTCCTTCTGTGGGACTTGCTGCTTTATTACCAATAATATTCTCAATCCCAATTTTATTCTGCTTGCTTCATGGACAAAGATCACTGAGACACTTACCCGCTAAATGACCATGGGGTGTAGTTGACACAAAATAACTGCGTATTAAAGTGCATTATGTTGATATAGATAAGTATAACTGTATCCAAAGCCGCAGTTAAGATAATAAACATACCCATCACAAGGAAAGCTTTCTGTTCCCTCTTTCCTATGTCCCTTCTTAGTTATCTTCCCAACCTCAGGCAATCACTGATTTAATGTGTCAGGAAAAGAGGCGTTTGTATTTTCTGAACATGTTAATCAGTGTAATCAAAAAGTAAGTACTCTTTTATTTTGTCTGTCCTTCATTCAGGAACTTGCTTGGAGATTAGTGTGTGTTATTGTGTGTCAAGAGTTTGTTTGTTGAGTAACTATATACCACAATATGTATTTCTGTTTACATATTGGTAGCCATTAGAGTTGCTTCTAGTTTTGGACATTTGCTTTCTTTTCCCTGGGTAAATACCTAGGAGTAGAATGGTTGGACCAAATGGTAGATGTATGAATAATTTTTTAAGAACTTGCCAAACTGTTTTCTACAAGTGTATCTACACATTTACATTCCCACCAGCAGGAAATGCACATTCAAGTTGTTTCAAATCCCCTTCAACCCTTGGTATAGGCAGTCTTTAATTTAAGAAGTTTTGATAAGTGTGTTGTGGTATCTCATTGGATTCTAATATTTATTTCCCTGATAAATAATGATGCTGAGTATTTTTATGTGTTTATTTACCATCTGCACATCTTCTTCAATGAAATGTCTGTTGGCTTTTTATTATTGTGTTATTCGCATTCTGAATACAGTACTTAAACAAATGTGTGACTTCAAGATATTTTCTCATAGTTTGTAGCATGTTTTCTGATCCTCTTAATGGTGCTTTGTGAAGTTCTTCATTTTGATGAAGTTTAATTTATTTGTATTCTAATAAATCATCGTTTTGGTATGAGGAATAAGAAATATTTGCATAATCCAAGGATAAATGTTTTTAAAATTATTTTCTTTGAAGTTTTGGAATTTGGGGTTTCTGAATTTTTAGTTATTTTTATGTAGTAGAAGATATCCATTCCAGTTTTTCTTTTCATTCAATACTGTATGGACAATCAATTTTACAACATATTTTGAAAATTCTATATTTTTCTACCAAATTGCCTATGAACATTGTGAAAATCAATTGAATATATATACATAGCTTTCTTTTTTGACTCTAATTAGTTCCTTGATCAATTTGTTGCTGATATCTATACCAATACCATATTGTTTTAAATATTGCAGCTTTATTTTTAAGTCTTGAAGGTAAAAGTCATGAGGTGTAAGTCTTAAAGTCTAAATAGTCCCTAATTCAGCTAGGTCCAAGTTGTTATCATATGACTAAGAAGAATAAGCCATGCAGACACTGGAGAATAAGTAGAGTATTATTTATTAGGCAAAAAGAAAGTTCTTAGCAAACAGAAATCCCTGAAAGCAGATTGCCAGAAACGGGGTTGAGTTCTGGGTCTTTTACATGGCAAGCGCAAGGAAATCTGTGGGTTCTGCCCAAATGGAAAGGGTAAATTTCGCCCTTAGGGGTCCTAAGCACTCACAGGTTTTGTGGGGGGATGCTAAAACCACAATGCTAATGTCATGTTATGACATTATAATGAGTTGGGTCAAGTTAAGGACATTTAGGTTGTTTTATTGTGCCTGTGCCTAAGTTGGGATGCTCCCTTCTGGGTAGGCTTTCTAGCATAAGAGGAAATTCTGGGCGAGGTGTTGTGGCTCATGCCTGTAATCCAAGCACTTTGGGAGGTCAAGGCCGGTGGATCACGAGGTCAGGAGTTTGAGACCAGCCTGGCCAATATGGCGAAACCCCGTCTCTACTAAAAATACAACTTTTAGCCGGATGTGGAGGTGGGCATCTGTAATCTCAGCTACTCAGGAGGCTGAGGCAGGAGAATAGTTTGAACCCAGGAGGTGGAGATTGCACTGAGCTGTGATCATACCATTGTACTCTTGCCTGGGTGACAAGTGCAAGACTCCATCTCAAAAAGAAAAAAAAAAAATAGGAAATTCTTAACCACATTTCTTTCCACTAGCTACAGGGCAATGCAGGTGTGGTCCCACAGGTATTTTTCCACTCACAAGATCCTCCCTGTGTATCTGCTTATCTAACCTCTAACTGCCTCCTCCCTCATTCTCCCCTCTGGAGTGGTGATCCTAACTGCCATTAGAAAAAAAGGGGAGATGACCGTTCTGGGTTCTTCAAGCTGTGAGGGGTTGTTGTTTGTGTGACAGTCAGGAGTCTACCAGAGGGCGGTCAAGTCAGCCAAAGAAAAAGGACTTTTTATGTGGAGATCTATCTGCATCACAGCTGAACTTTGTTGACCTCTAGTCAAGAAGACACAACTTTTAGAAGGAAGCTGCATCTGGAGGGTCCAAAAAACAGAGCTAAGATAACCATTACCATGAATCCTAACAAGGGAAGAACCATGCCATTGAGGAGAGATACCCTTTAACAGTATTCTATATATCTCGGGCCAAATGGGTCTTAGAGTCTCTTAACCATTTAGCTCTATGAAGTAGCTGCTTAGCCCTAAGCTCATCCTTTCCTGAGGAGTTAACATGGAAGCAACAAAAAGTATTTGCTGTAGCACATCTCCCTCCTTTTTCTGGTAAAAGACAATAAAGGGGTATTCTATGATCCATCACCTGATTGGCAAGTTAATCTAATGAAGTTTGAGGAGCCTTAAGACCTTGACTGGAATCTTCAGCATTTTGTTCAATTACACCTGATGCATTCTGGATTGTATATCCATTGTAAACTATTACTCCTATCAAGCTGCCTGTGGATATAACTGCTGTTGTTACACTCAAGGCTGTAAGACGTACTCCTCCTTTCTGTATGGTACATTCTTGATGGTAAGGGATTATGGGAAGCAGATCCTAGTGTATTTGTAGGGAGCCCTCCAGGGGCAACACCCTCTCAGTGAACACATTCCTTGCTCTACTGTGTGGTCTAGCCAATTCAAGGTCCATAATATTTGTTGTTGGTCTTTAGAGATGAACAATAGTCCCTGAGGTGCACAGATAGTAGTGGTGTTATTGAGTGAGTTTATCCATTTCTGTAAGTCTGAGTAAACAATTGGGACAGATAATTGAGTTTCTAAAGGATCTCAAAAAACACCAGCCCATGCTCTTGCCTTTGGCAAGGTAGAGTGGCTTGTTAACCTGCCATCAATTGAATCTGCCTACATATATTGAATGCAGCCATTAACTGTCCAAACTTCCTTGTTCTACAAGTTTTAATACCTCTAGTCCCATTAAACATTTGATAAGCAAACCTTGGGAAAAATAATGATTGGAAGTAGAGGTCCCTGCTGCATGACATAGAGTGTTCCATGTTGTTTGTCTCGAGGTGGAAACACAGGATATTGAGGAGTACAGGGGAAACCCTTTCTTAGGTAAATATGGAGTTACCCTGTGTTTGTACCGGACTAGTAGCCTGAGCAGTTGGATTTCCAGGACTACTGTTGCATTTTAAGAAAAGGGTTGGAAACATTTAAGAAAGTGAGTGGTATTTGTCAATTGTATCAGACTTATTGAACTACTTCTGGTAAATCTGCCAGAAATGCAAAACGTACTCCTGGAGGCAAATGCCATAATAGTTAAATTTAATTCTTTACTACATGTATGATTTGTGTTATTCTGTTTATTAATTATCTGAGGGTGGCCCCCACCCCCAGTGGAGGATTTCTTATAGGTTATATAATGAAGAAGCTGAAACAAAAGGACCACAGAAGCCCTGGCCACCCTGGAGTTTGTGGTGCCTGCTTGTAAGGGTGGTAGACCAGACAAACAGAAAAAAGGCCAATACAAAAAGAAATTCATGGCCGGGCATGGTGGCTTATGCCTGTAATCCCAGAACTGTGGGTGGCCAAGGCAGGTGACTCACCTGAGGTAAGGAGTTCAAGACCAGCCTGGCCAACATAGTGAAACCCTGTTTCTACTCCAAAAATTAGCCAGACATGGTGGCAGCCACCTCTAATCTGAGCTACTTGAGAGGCTGAGGCAGGAGAACCGCTTGAACCTGGGAGGCAGAGGTTACAGTGAGCCGAAATCATGCCACTGCACTCCGGCATGGACAAAAATTCATGATATAAACAGGTTAAAAATTACTTATCTAAGGAGGTTACATATGCCTGGAACAAATACAAGTGCTCTATAAGAAGAGCTAAAAAGAGAAAAATAACAGGAATAAGAGGTAAAAATAGGCTAATCACTTTGAAAGCAATGTTGTGGCTCTAATTGTTGCACCCTTGTGAAAGACATTAAATGCTAGAAGAGAGATTACTATTTAGTTAACGAGATAATCCCTGGGTGTTCCTGGTCAAGGGGTCCTTGGCAAAGTTGTTTTATAGTGAGGATTAAAATGAAAACAAGAGCAGAAAGTATAGGCAAAATTATGAGAAGAATATCAAAGAGAGTATCCATGGGAAGGTACAACCCTAATTTTTAACTGGACGTTGGGAGATTTGATTTCAAATAGTAATTGACTTCTCCCAAAGGATCACTTAGATTAGAAGTCAGCAAAAATATGAAAATGGCTAGTATAGTCTACAGTAACTATGCAACAAAGTTACCAAGGTAAGCTAGTAGGAATTTACTTATCTTTTGACTGTCTTTTAAAAGGTATTTTAGGTTTTCCACAGGTTTACTGTTGTAGTGGCTGATGGGAGTCTCAGGTTCCAGGTACAGTGCTTCGGGTATTCCAGGATTGATCCTGGAAAGATGTTTGTAAGCATCTTATTTCCCGATCTGATTTTTGGCTGTTGGCTAGTTCTTGGTGTGGGGAACCTTGAGTTCTAAATCTTTCTATCAGTGCCCGTCTCCACCAGAGAAAGGCAGAGGGTCTGTCCTGGAGCCATGGTTCTCATACAGCTGGGATATTCATCTCTAGAAGAGGAGGTGTGCTTTCATGTACAATTAAGAAAGCATGAGTTAAACAAGGGGTCTTCCTAGTCACAGCTGAGGGGAAATATATTTAGTAAAATGCTCTCCTGAGGTGTCCCTCAGGGTCATGTTATAGGAGTAGGGGAGGCTGGATTAAAGAGAACAGAAATGGTGATTTTGGAGCCAGAAGAAAGTCCACCCTCCCCGCTTCAACCTCCAGAATCACCCAGGGCTCCCAGATGTTAATGGCAGCCTGAGCTGTTAGAGCTGGAGAGTCAAGCCTTGGGACTCATCAGTCCTGCTGGCCCATTTGTGAGACTGGCTGGGAACCTGGTGACCCTTGCCTCCATGGACAATTTACCTTCCAGTGCTCCTCTCCACAGGCCAAACAGGGTCAGGTAGCTTCCTCCTGCTGCTGTGGAAATCCTTAAAGTGTCCTGGTTTGCCACACTTGTAGAATTAGCAGGTGCACCTTGGGGATCCTGGTTTTATAGGTCTGAAGAGCGCCCACGAGAGCCTCTGTGTTTTTCTTGTGTCTTTTCTCTTTCTCCTGGGCTTCCTCCTGATCTCTACTGTAAAAGACCAAGATAACCACATTCAGAACATTTTCTAAACTGTCATCTGGTCATCTGGTCCTATGGTCTGCTTTTGCAGCTTCCTCCTGATAGCAGGGGCTGCCTGAGTAATAAGCTTATCCTTAAAGAATAGTTGATCCTCAGCTGAATCAGGAGCTAGGGAGGTGTGCTTCACCAAGGCCTCTCTTAGCCTTTGTAGAAAGGTAGACAGATTCTCATCTGGTCCTAATTCTAGTGCTTTGTAAGTTCTCCACCATGTACGTTTGAAAGCGTTTTCTCCCTCATATTCCCATGTTATCACTGGGGTCCCATAGAATGTCCTTCAATGGCACTACTGTCTTTCCAACTGGATAAGGCTCTTCTCCCTCTCTGTCACTATATGAAATAAAAAGCTAATCTCTAAATTTCTTTGCTGTTGCAGGGCTGCCTGTTTCTCAGTAATGGTCAGGGTTTGATTTAAGAGTAACATATTATCCTTCCAAAAGAGTTCAAATACTATTTGAACTTAAATTCTGGAAGGTCTATATATGAGTGAAGTTGGGGCTTAACCAGAGCAAACTTTAGAGTCTGAGGATTAAAGGAGTCCCAGTGATCCAGACTGCACTCAAGGGAAGTGCAGGCTGAAGATGGGTTGTTACTCATTTGAAAAGAGAGAGGAGAAAAGTTGTCCCTTAGTCTCCCTCCCACCTTTATAGTGACCTGGGAGAAGGGGGAAGAGAGAGAGAGAGACGAGAGGGGGCATTCCCTCTCTCCTGTTTCTCTCCCTGTATCCTCTGGGTTCTGGCAACCTTCATAGATGCCGTCCGTGGATGCAAGTGTGACCTCCAACCATGGACTGGGAGGACTGGGAGGGTTAGCAGGTAGGAATAGTTGTATTTACCTATGCTGCACCCCAGCCCTGTGTGTTGACTCCCTTTGGGGTTCTGCAGATCTATTTCTTCTTTTGAGCTTCCAACCAGAAGCTTGGAAAATACATTTAAGTAATTTAATTTGAGCAAGAATCTATGAAGGAGTTCTTACCCTCTTAAATCTTTCAGGGCTCATAGATAATGGGCAGAGCCAAATATTAGTATGTATTCAAGGAAATAGGAGTAATTGACCTCCAAACATAGCCCCTTCTTTCTGCCCAGGAGTCCTTATACTCAGAGGCAGAATAGGTGTCTTAGAAAATTTAGGAGTTGACTTGCCTCATTCCCTATGATTTTAGCAAGGGAATTAGGGCTCCCCTGGACAGATGGCTGATAAGGATTTCCACAGAAACAAATCCCTGCCTTGTCATGTGCCTTGACAAAGTTTGGAAAGTTAGCCTGTAACTTCGTGTCCAAATCCTTGTTAGAGGTTTGAAAGAGAGGTCTGAAACTTTGTGGACTGCCCCCACAACAAGCTTTTTAGGAGGATAAAATTAATTTGCCTCATAGAAGGTATATCCAAATTCACTGGGCAGTGCTAAGTTCTCACGTGGAAAAGAGAAACCACTTAAATGGAGAGGAGGATAGTTAATCAGGGAGAAACAACTCTCCATGCAATGCCATTGGGTGCTATCATTAGGGAATAAAGAGGCCTTCAGGTCTAGATCTTGAAGTTGCTCTCTCTCGAGAAAATTACAAAGACAGCAATTCTTTGATTGTGTTCCGGATTACTTAGGCACTTGCTGGCTTTATCCAACAAATTTATATCTCTGGGTTGCAAAAACACTTACAGTATTACATACAAAAAAAAAAAAAAAAAAAAAAAAAGATAGGAGCCGCAAAAGAAAGAAAGCCTCAAAAGAAAGAAAGAAACAGCTGCAAAAGAAAGAAACTGAGATAGGGAAAGACAGGAAATCCAGATGCTGACACCCTAATGGGCTACTGGGAACTTGAGTTAGTTCAGGGGCCTTTGGGTAACACTGAGGTGTAGCCTCAGCCAGATACCTTCAGTTGCCCTAGCACCTCCTTCCAATCCCACACAACAGCTAGCCCTCTGTGAAGAGAAATCACACTGAAACAGAGCCAATTTTCCCAACACCTGAGGGCAATGAAGTTCTCCCCAGCAAGCCTGTCCTCTGAGTCTCAAGACTGGTAGTCACACTATTCATTCTTAACTGGTCAACAAAGATCTGGTGTTTTATTTCATCTTGAGAAAAATAACTGAGGACAAGAAACCACAAAATTGAAATTGAAGAGTTATAGGTTCACTCATACTCACCCTTCTGATGATCCCAGATGAGAACCCAGAATGTTGCAGTCTAAATATAGTCCCTATTTCAGCTAGTTCCTAGTTCTTGTCCCACAATCAAGAACAGTAAGAGAAATGGACACTGGAGAGTGAGTGAAATAGGATTTAGTTAGCAAAAGGAAAGCTTGCAGTAAAGAGAGGTTTCCTGAAAGCAGGTTGCCAGAAATGGACTGAATTCTGGGTCTTTCATGTGGCAAGAGCAAAGAAGTCTTCTGTGGGTTCTGTCCAAATAGGAGGGATAAAGTTCTCCCTTAAGGGTGTTGCATATGCCCATGCCTGGGATTGGCCATAGTGACTCCATCTTGGTTATTACCCATAAATGCCTAAGTGAAACCCATGGGGGTTGAGGCTAAAACCACAATGCTAATGTCAAGCTAATGACACTATAGTGAGTTGGGTCAAGTTAAGCACATTTATACTGATTTATTGTGCCTGTGCCTAAGTTGAGATAGTCACTTCTGAGTAGACAACCTGGCATAAGAGGAAGTTTTTAGCCACATTTTATTCCACTAGCTAGAGGGGTGGGGCAGGTATGGTCCTGTGGGTATTTTACTATTCTGGAGACCTTCTCTCTTTATCTGTGTAACCAGTCTATAACTGCTTCCTCTCTCATAAGTCCTCTGATTTTTTTCTCCAAATTGCTTTTGGCTATATCACATTTCTTAGAATCAACTTGAAAATTTCTATATAAAAATACTAGCTATGGTTTTGATTGGACTTGCTTTGAATCTAGAGATAAATTTTCAAAAACTAAACACCAATTAGAATATTGAATTTTTGAGTCATTGACATATACATCTTTCAGTTTATTTCAGTTTTTAATTTCTTTCAGCAATGACTTACAGTTTTCAGTGACGACTTGCAGGTCTTTCACATTTAACTAAAATATTTCATATTTTAATGATAATTTGAAAGTGGCACTGTTTTTTAAAATTTGATTTCTGAGCATAGTTGCTACCATATGAAAATATAATAATTTTTTATCTCTCTAACCATGCCAAACACATGTAATTGTTTGAAGAATGTTGCTATTGACTTATGATTTTGTACATAATATTCAGGGAAGCATATCTTTCCTGAATTAAGAGAGTGTCACCTCCTCTTTTCAATATGAATAATTTTATTTATTTTTTCTTGCCCTGGCTAGAACTTCTAGGAAAATATTGAATAGAAGTGGTCAGAGTGGATATCCTTGCTTTGTTTCTGAATTTAGTGGAAAAGTTGTTACACTCTCATAATTAAATATGGTATTAGTTGTAGGTTTTTAAGCAAAATTTTTGATTAGTTTGAGTAAGCCCCCCTCAGTTCTTAATTTCCTGAGAATTCTTATTAGAAATGAGTACTGAGATTTTGTCAAATGATTGTTTTGCCTCTATTGGGATGATCTTTTTAAAAATATATATACTGAAGTGGAGGATACATTGATTTCTTTTGAAATGATAAACCAATACTGCATTCTTGGGGAAAACTCTAGTTAAGGCAGATAATCTTTTATAAAATGTACAATTAAATTTATTTTGTTAAGAATTTATGCATCTTTCTTTGTGGGCCTTAATAATCTGTTTATTTTTTACCTAAAATACTATGGTTTCCATTCTAAAAGTGGTGTGTGTGTGTTTTTTTGAATTGTTCAGGTCCATGGCAAGAAAGTTAGTGAAAAATAATGTCTCATCCAAAACTTATTGGAAGTTTTTCTAGACTAGGTGTAAGCAAATTAAAGGGCCAAATTCAGCTTGCCGTCTGGCAAGTCTCTCCATTCCCATTCACTTATGCGATGTGAGGTCACCGTTTTTGCCCTGCAAGTACAGAGTTGAATTGTTGCAACAAAGACCTTTGACCCAGAAATCAAAAATTGTTTACTTTTTGTCCATTTCGAGAAAATGTTTGATAACCTCTGTTCTAGATTTCAGCTATCTAATACATGGCCACCATTCGTGGGTAGCTTTAAAATTTTTAATAAAAAATAATTAAAATCTAATGAAATTAAAAGTTTAGTTTTTCAGTCACATTGCATTTCTGGTACATTATAGCCACATGTAACTGTTGGCTGATACAGAATATTTCCATTATCACAAAGTTGTCTTGGATGGTGCTTGGTTAGCTTTTCTGTTCCTGGACAGTTTAGTAAGTTTCACCAGCTACTTGCCTACACTCTCTGTAGCCATGGAAGGGAAACCAGAGAACAGTCAAGCCACGTAACATCCCTGTCTTGTTAGGAAGTGAAGAAAGTGTTATTCTCATCACTATTCTTCTTGTAAGTTCCACCCAGTAAAATCACACCCAAAAAAGTTTATCGATTCAGTGAAATACAAATAATGAGGGGTAAAAGAGTGTTTTCAACCACTGCTAAAAAGTTCCAATGTTCATGCCTTATTTAAAATAATGTATCAACATTTTATTGTAACTTTGCAGATTTAGAGTAATTCATATTTTCCATATGTTTGATGAAGGAAAAATTTAAAACTCTGACACTTTTCCTTGCTCATGCATTTAGTTAATAAGCTTAAAATTGTTGTAAAAGGTATATCTCATTAGTTTGCCATTTAACAGGTTTACTTTTTCTGACAGAGAGACATCAAGAAGTTTCCATGTGTTTTAATTAAGTAGGCTTGAAAGTTATTTTGAGCATCCTAAATATAAATGTATTTTCTAAAAAATGTTATATTTTGTAAATAGAATTTTAAAAATAAAACGTTGGCAAAATACTTTGGCTAAGTGTTCTAGTTTAATTTTTCTTCAGATAGGGTTTCATATTTTTAATAGATAAAATTTAAACAATAAACACTGGAAACTAGGGATTCATATCAGAAGAAGAATAATTTCAGACAAGGAAATTATACATTTTTTCTATTTATTAACCATTTTTATCAGTAACTTTATAAGAAGACTTGCCTAATAAAGAAAAAAATACGTATTTTTCCTCCAGAACAGGTAGGCAAACAGAAAATATTTAATGAAATTTTATGTGTTATGTTTGTTTTTCAATTTAATCACTATCTTCTACAATATAATTACATTTATTTACAAAAACTTAAAAGTTGCAAAGTAAGAGAAAACTATTTCCTTTTTACATTATTCAAAGAAAATGCAAAAATTGAATTGTAAAGTTCATCTGCTATTATGTCTCCTGCATATATTTTAAAACCTCAATTTAGTGTCATTAATTTTAATTTAAACTGGCAGTTACCTTTTAAAGAAATTTGTTTACAAAATGAGAAAAATAGCCTGCCAAGATTCTTTTTTCCTTATAAAGATCCAAGTTTTCATCTGGGATCATTTTCTTATGCCTAAAAATCTTCTTTATAATTTCTTGTGGTGCATGCTTGCTAGGGACAAATCTCTAAGCTTGCTTTTCTGAAAATGGCTTTATTTCAGCTTCCATATTGAAAGACTTTTTAGCTTATATGGGTTGATTCTTAAAATTTTTTCGGTATTTTAAAGATGTCACTTTATTGTCTTTTATTCTTCATCATGCTATATAAAAAAAACCTACACTCATTCTGTTATAGTAGGTGGCTTGTCAGGCATAAGCACGGCATGAAAAGACTCTGCCCACCCCACCCTACCTGGAAAGTCAGGCAACCATCAGGTAATGGTCATACAGTTGTCACGCTGCCTCTCTGAAATAATAATTGGTTGCAACTAGAGCCAGGGAAAGGCAGTTTCTCAATAAATAGAGACACCTGAAACTGGTGATCAGCAGCTTCCTGAAAAGATCTCAGGATCTGGGTGAGTGGGCTCAAGTTTGTGCATAAAAAGGCAAAATGGCTGAATTTAACTGGTATATGATCTTCCTCCAGGAATGCTAGATTGGTAAGGGAAAAATACCTCAAATGAGCATGTGTACAACTCTGGTAAACACTCCGTGCATGCTCCCCTCCCAAGTGCTATCAGGCCTTTGTGCATATGGATAGCCCATCCCGATGGAGGAATCAGAGGAGAAGGAACACAAGATCCCAGAAGTATGCCAATATATAAAACCCCAATCAAAAAGGTCAAACTGTGCACCTGTCTTTCAAGTCACTGGCTTCACCTTCCAAGTGAACTTCCTTTCCTTTCGTTTATGCTCCAGAGTTTTTAATAAACTTTTATTCCTGCTCTAAAACCTGCCTTAATCTCTCCCTCTGCCTTATGTCCCTCAGTCAAATTCTTTCTTCTGAGGAGGCAAGAATTGAGAATTATGGTTGCTGCAGGCCCTTATGGATTCACTGACAGTAACTTAGATACCTGCCACTGGTAACAATTTTTTTTTATTGTTCCCTATATGTAATTATTTTCTACTTTGGCTGCTTTTAAATTTTACTCTTTACCACGTTTTTTAGCCATTTGATTATAAGGTTCATAGTTGCAGCTTTATTTTTGTTTTACGTTTTCTCTTTGTTGATCTAGTGGAATTTCTGGATTTATAAGATATTCTTTAATTTGAAAAACTGTTGCATAGTTTCTTCAACTGCACCCCCCTCATTTTCTTAAACTCCAGTATGTTTTATTTCCAGATGCTGTCCTACAGATCCCCGAGGCTGTGTCCATTTTTGTCCAGCCTTTTTCCTCTTGGTGCCTCAAATTAAACAGTATTCCTGCGTTTTCAAGTTTACAAATGTTAAATTCTGTTGTTTCTAATATACTTTTAATCTCATCCATTGAAATTTTTATTTCATATGTTTTCTTTTCATTTCTAGAAATTAGTTTACTGTGACTGCTACCACAAATTGCCACAAACCAGGTAGCTTAAAACAACAGAAATGGCTTAATGCTGTGGCTCATGCCTGTAATTCCAGCACTGTAGGAGGTTGAGGAGGGCAGATAACCTAAGCTCAGGAGTTTGAGACCAGACTGGGCAACAGGAAAAAATTCCTGTCTCTACAAAAAATACAAAAACTAGCCAAGTGTGGTGGCAGGCACCTGTAGTCCCAGCTTCTTGGAAGGCTGAGGCAAAAGAATCACTTCAACCCAAGAGGCAGAGGTTGTAGTGAGCCAAGGTCATGCCACTGCACTCTAGCCTGTGTAACAAAGTAAGATTCTGTCTGAAACAAACAAACAAAAAACAAAAACAAAAGAAAAAAATCCCATAGAAATGTATTCTCCCACAATTATAAAAGCCAGAAATCTGAAATCAATGTCTCAGCAGCACTACACTTCCTCCAGAGTATCTAGGTTCTTTTCTTTGTTTCTTCCAACTTTTGGGTAGCTGCTTGGCACTGTCTGGCATTTCTTGGTTTGTAGCTTCATTACTCTGATATCTGCCTCCATCTTCACATCACTTTCTTTCCTGTGTACGTGTGTCAGCTCCATAGGTACCTCTCTTAGAGGGATACGCATGACAGAATTAAGGGCCAACTCAAACAATCTAGAATAAGCTCCTTCACTCAAGATTTTTAATTTAATGACATCTTTGCTATATAAAGTAATTTATACTCTTTTGCCAAATAACATGATATTCAGTTATTCTAGATCAAGAAAATGAATGTATCTTTGCAGTAAGTAATCTTTTTTAGTCTACCATAGACTTCTGGCCTCCCAAGAGTCATGTCTGGTTCACATACAAAATAATCATATGTCCCTTGTAACATTTCCCAACATCCAATATGGCATCTATTCAGAACCAAATGTCATCTAAATGTCATCAGTCTCAAATCTCATCATCTAAATCAGGTATGTGTGAAACTCTTTGTGTGACCTTGAAGCAAAATTCCTTTATTGCTACACACCTGTGAAACTTGAAAACAAACTGTCTGTTTCCACCATACAACAGTGGAACAGGCATGGGAGAACAGTCATAAATATTCTCATTCTAAAATGGAAAAATTGAAATAGTGTATGGATTTCTGTTCCCAAGCAAGTTCAAAATCTAGCAGAGAAATTTTCATTCCTTTTCAAGGCCTACAAGTAACTATTTATGACTCACAGTGCTGTCTTCTGGGCCTAACACTAAGCCCTTAAAATCATGTTTTCCTTTTTTCCATTTTTACTCTTCAGATGCACAAACATGGGGAAAAATAGAAAAAGGAAAAATAATTCTACAAATGTGCATCTGAGTGGTTTTATCAGCTGGTTTTCTGCCTATGGATGTTTTCGTTTTTCTACTTTTCCTTTTCAGGTGCATAAACATGTGCATCTAAAGGGTTTTATCAGCCGGCTTCCTGCCTATACAACTTTGGGACTCTGACAGATTTATCTCATGTCATTCTGGCTCTATTGCTTTCAGTTCAGTGTTTCTGTTTGTATACCATGTTCAAAAACTTTGTAGGTCACCATTCAAACAATTAGACAAGACTGTCCTCCACAGATATTTCCTGGATAATCCTATGTCTACTCTTGCTTTCTGCTGAGATAATTGAGTTGATCCATGAGTCACATGCCTAATGTTTTCAGCAAAATTTACCCAGCCACACACTTGGGCTTCTCTCCAGAGCACATCTTCCCTAAAGTGAATCTCCTAATTTTAGCATCTTTTGCAATCTGGATAGGCTGAAGATTTCCCAAGTCATCAAATGCTGGTTCATTTTTGCTTAACAGTTCATTTCTCAGTTTATCTCATTTTGCTCACATATTATAGCAGCAAGAAGAAACCAGGCTGCCCCTCCAACACTCTGCTTGGAGATCTCCTTGTTTAAATATCCAGATTCATTACTTACAAATTCTGCTTTGCACCCAACAGTGGAACACAATTCAGCCAAGTTTTCTTCCACCATATGACAAGGATAGCCTTTCCTCCAGTTTCCAATAATGTATTTCTTATTTTCTTATGAGCCTTTACCATAATTATCTTTCATACTTATATTTCTACCAGCAGTTTCTTTAAGGCAATCTAGGATTTTTCTATCACGTTTCTTAAAATTCTACCCAGTGTCAATAGCTCCTAGGGTTGTTGTAACAAATTACCACAAAATGTGTTGCTTAAAACTACAGAAATGTAATCTCTCGCAACTCTGGAGGCCAAAAGTCTGAGACAAGAGTGTAGACAGGATCACAATTCATATGAAGACCAAAGAAGAACACTCATGTCTGGCCTTCTCCAGTTACTAATGGCTGTCTAGCACTCCTTGACTTCTGACTACAGCTTTCTCTGCTCAGTCTTATTCACACTGCCTTCTACTCCCAGTATCTAAACTCACTCTACCTCACTCTTACAAGCATACCTGTGATTCCATTTAGGGTCCATCAACACAATTCAGGATAAACTCCTCCTCTTGAGATCATTAATTAATGACATTTTCTTGCCATATTAGGTGACATTCACAGGTTCAGAATATTAGATTATAGGCATATCTTTGTAGTCAATATTAAGCCTACTACTTTCCATTTGGATTGTTTACATATTACATTTATTTCTTCACTATATACATGTTATTCCATAAACTCTTTAGCAGATTAATCTTAAATCTATATTTAGAGTCTGTCTGTTAATTCTTACTTCTATTATTTCCGTTTTATTTTTTAATTGGCTGACTTTGCTCTAGGTCATGGTTCACCCACTTCTGCTTATTTCAATATGCAGTTTTTTTAAATTGCATTCTGAATGTTGCAAAGTTTACTTGGTTGTGTGGTCAATTTCACTATTTTCTTTTAAAGAAGAGTAGTGGCCTTTGTTCTGGCAGGCAGCATAAATTGCATTTGGATTAACTTGATCCTTACAAGATTTGTTTTTAAGCTTTTATAGAACAGGCTTAGAGATGCTTTCACTCTAGGGCCAATTCAACCCTTCTTTTTAGGTATAAGATTCAGGGGTTCTTAATGAATACCCTCGATTCTCTTCTCTGATTGGTTAGAATTTGAACACCTAATGTTAACTCCTTAGAGCTCTATAGTGTGCCACCTATAGGTGCCTGATCATTCTTTTTATAGATACGAAGTTCGGCCCTATGACTCATTTAATATTTAGCCAAACATGCAAGAAAACCCCTGGCAATATTTTCAAAATCTTTCCTGAAAATATGTCATGTCACGAGTTTTTGTTTCTTAAATTCCAGGTATATCAAGAAACTTGCACTTCAATCTCTGTCTCCTCAACTTGACAAAAGCACCTGTGCTGTGTGTGTGTGTGTGTATGTGTGTGTGTGTATGTGTGTATCACAATGCTGAAATTGCCTCTAAGCAGAAAGTTGAAGTCATCTCAAAGGTTTTCCTGATTGTTACCCTTCTCTCATTTATTACATATTTGTACTGCCTAGCATCGAATGTCTAAAAATATTTGTTATATATTTTGCCTATTTGCAAATTTCTTGTAGAAAACAAAATGGTGGGTTGATTCTAGCCAGAAGCAGAAGCCTAGATTTCAAGCTAAATAATAGTTCTTTATATATATGTCTAATCAAGACATTATTTTTCAAAATAATATATTAGCTCCCGATAAGGTTGAACCAAAAACTATAATAATTATTTTCATCACAAAATTCTGATTTTTAAAAAAATATTGTGGTAGATGAAAATTGAGAAACTTGATGACCCAACAACAAAAACCCACTTCTTGAATGGCAAGTGGAGCTAGAATTCACTGGGTTTTTTTTCTAGATAATTTTATTATGGAAGAAATTAATACTATCAGTAGTAAGCATAAATCTCAAAAGAAGCCCACACTATTCTCCTTTTAAATCATTAAGGTAGTGAAATAGTACTTTCAAACAGTATAATAGACCACTTAATTTATTCTGCTTGATTCTTTGGAGCTCGCTCCTGCTGAGTATTGGATGGAAAGCATATGGCAATGGCAAATGCAATCACAGAAGTCTTTAAGTTTTCAGTTGTGCTTTCTTGTTGTGTTTAGGCTGGATAGTATTTCTTTGGCCAACCATTGGGCAAAGTAGAAATGAGAACAGATATATTTATTTATTCTTCACATAAAATTCACTCAAGCACAGTAACGTAGAAGTCAGAATATATTTACATGCCTAAGACATTTAAGCAGTATCTTACTGCAGAAATTTATACTTTTTTAATGTTCAGAAACGTTTTAAAAACACAATGTAATGAAGATTATTAAAATTATATGAATTATTGAAATGATTCAAATGTTCCAATTACATTTACAACTGTTTTACCATAGACTGCATATGCAACCAGAATTTTATGATAAAGGTAAATGATAATAATAGCATAGGGTATTGGGCAGGCCTGAGGGAGGAGCTTCTTTAAGACAACTGCATGTGAGGCATACCTAAGAGTAAGAGATAGGTGATGGTGTTAAACTTCACCTGAGCCCTATGCTCATAGAAAGGAGAAACTTAAGATTCACAATAGCCAATACATAGAAACAACTTATGTGTCCATTGATGGAATAATGGATAAAGAAAGTGGAATGTTATTCAGTATTAGAAAGGGAAAGTCTATCATTTGCTACAACCTGATTGGACCTGGCAGATATCATGTAAGTGAAATAAGGCAGACACCAAAAGAATAATCCTACATGATCTCACTTATATGTGGAATTTAAATATATGTGTGTATATATGAAATAAAACAGTGGTCTCTAAGAGTAGGTGGGGATGAGGGAAGAAATGGAGGTTGTTTGTCAAAGATGCAAAGTAGCAGATACATAAGATGAACAAGTCTAGAGATTTGATGAAACGATTGGCTGTACCGTTTGTACCTACTAACCAGTCTGTACAAAACACCTACTAATGTCACTTGACATTACTTTAGGTAAATTTATTTTCTTCCCCCAGGCTCTTAAATTTTGAGTCACCATCAGCTTGAGTTAAGGATTCGCTTCCCAAGAATTTCCTGAAGAAAGGGTATTGCCTCATCAACTAGGCATGCCAGCAGCTCATCTTATTTCCAGGTATCAAGTTATCTCCAGCATGTTTACCCCGTCTATGAAAGAACATTCCTCTCTGCCTGACATTTGAGACTCTTGCAGATCTTATAGACAAGCACTCTCTCTGTTCTAGCAGTAACTCCTCCCCATTGCAATGATCCCTCTTCCATTACAACAATATTTTCAATTACAGCCAGACTTTACCTAGACCAAAATTTACTTTTGACAAGAGTTACAATAAGACAAATAAATACATCTGTCTTTTTTTGTTTCCTTAGACTGTTTGAGAAATAAAATTTTGTGTCACTATTACCTTGTGGCTATTTTACATCTAAACTCAAACTATTGTCATTGCAATTTTGAACAACAAAATTGCATTCTCTATTCTTGAAATATTACATAGTTAAGAAATAATAGTTACAGAAATAAAACATGCTCCTTTCCTTGAAAGACATTAATATTCAAGATTAAGATATTAGATGATAACATTCACCAGCAAAGATGAATGTAGTTCTCTACAGGCTTGCAGAGAAAATGGGATTAGCTTCATAAAGGAAGGAAGATTTTAAGATTCTCTAGAATTTTCACTGGGGAGATTGGAGCAGGTAGATGTCCAAGTAAGGGAATCACCATAAAAGTGAGTTTTAGAAATGAGTAAAGATTTATTATCCAATGGGAACAAATGGATTATAATTGATTGAGCATACCAACAATAGCATAAATGCATATATACGTACATATATAATGGTAAAAACAAATACTGCAAATATGTATGCATAGATTTGATATTTATGGAGGAGGTTTAAATTTTTGAGAAATAGGACCATGTTCAGTGTTTGTCAGCAGAACAATAACATGATTAAAAGGAAACTTTAGAGATAGACTAGTAAAGAAAAATTCTAAAATTGTGATTTCTAGAATGAGATTATTTAAACATTAGACAATAGTAAAAAAAAATCATTAATTTCTATATGTGTTTATCTGAGAATTCTGAATCCTTATTCTATAACCCTTACTTTATCCCCAGAATTACAATTTAGTGTCTGAAGGCATTGTGACATTAGTTTATACAGCTGGCTTATGTTTGTGTGATAGCCTGACTTGTGCTAGCCTAACTGACTCCATCTTAGCTGTAAAAGTCATTTTTGCCTCTCCCTCCCTGCCATGTCTCCCTTGGGTGCATAACTGGGCTGCATTGATGCTGTGCTTCTGTCACACTGACTCTGCGCTTGTCCTACCATATAACTAATGTAGCTACATCCTGCTTGGCAAGCATACCTGCTATTGTGAATGACTCGCTTTAACCGCCCCATTGCTGATTGTTTGGAAATACCCTGGTCTGCAACCATGTCCCTCTAACCTGCTCATTCAGCTTCTGTAAAATTCCGCTTCAGCTAGGATCCCCCTCCCCTACCTAACTCAAGGTATAAAGGGGAATCAAGCCCCTTCCTGGAGGCCGAGAGAATTTTGAGCTATAGCCGTCTCTCGGTCACTGGCTAGTGAATAAAGGACTCTTAATTTGGATCTCAGAGCTTGGTGCTTTCCTTCTAACTTGCTCAGATATAACATTTGTTTATGTCTTTATACAAGTAAGAAATCCAATAGATAATCTAGACTGTCCAAATAATAAAGTAAATTTAGGGATTAGAACTCAGAGTTTTGAAGGAAATCATTTTTGAGATTTTATTTCTTCTCCTCAAGGTATTGCTACCTGTTATTGTAACAAATAAATCCAAACACATAAAATGGCTCAAAAACTATAGGAATTTCTTTTTTGCTCACATGCCATTCTAAGCCTGTCTTTCAGCAATGAGAAAACCCCCTTTACGAGGTGATTCAGAGTCCCAGGCTTCCTTTATGTTGTGGCTCCCATTATTCCTTGCATCCTGACAGCTTGTTTCACATTCACAGAAATTATAGATCTTTTTTCTGTGTGCAGTTCTCTCAAATGAGAAGGTTGCTTCATTTTTGTTGTTCTATGTTCAAGTCAACCACTCTTTCACATTTTACAAGCAGCTAATTAAAATAACACATTTGGGTAAGAGGTCCTTTATTCAGAGATTCCAAAAATGAATACCTTTTGTTTATTTGTTTTAAACTCAGAAGTTTCAATGGGCCTTTATTGCCCTGAACTCTGATTAATCTTATTTTCTGCTTTCTTTTTTTAATCAAGTAGTGGCTTGATTTTCTACTATGCAATGCACCCAGAAACTAACATTTTATATTCTTCTTCATTTCGCCTTGAAAACAAATCAGTATTTGTCTGAATTCACTTTTTCTTACAACAGGTTTCTTATGAAGGCAAAGAATAACAAGCATACACTAATGTTCTCTTTCTAGCTGTCTTCCTCGAGGTTCTAGATTCAAGAGGCAATTCAGGTTATTATAGTCAAAGTTTTTACCTTGGGTTTTGATAGTTTATAAAATAAGTTTTCTTATTTCCAAACAATAATATATAATTCTTCATTGGCTTCCATATGACTACCAAGTTAATGCCACATAGTTTAGCTTTAATTATGGCAGCAGCACAGTTCTTGTACTAATATCTGCATTAATTAGAAACACTAGTTTTTATAATAAACTGTAATATCACTTTTGTATATTATCTCACCCTTGTTTATATAATAAAGGATAAAAATGACTAAAATATGCATTTCCAGGTCAAAATACTCACATAATTAAAATTCTCTCATTTGCCATAGCTGATTGTATTCCAACTTTTTAGAGTAGTGTAATTCAACTTAACAGATTTTGTCAGACACTTAACAGTCATCTTAGTGTCAAAGATGAGTAATATGAAATCTCCCATCAAGTAGCTTTTGATTTATTGAGGATGGACACAAAATAGAAACCGTTAATATTTGATAATTTAAATATATATGTGTGTTTTATTAAGTAACAAGCATATATGTGTGTTGTATGTGTGTTATATAATGCATATATGTAGATATGAATTTAAATATATATGTATATATGAAAACCTAAAGAAAATTTCCTTAGTTCAACTTGGGATTTAGGAAAATTTTCTTTTTTTATGGTAGCCTATTTTAATATTGAAATTCAGCTCCCTCCCCCTAAAAATGGAACAAGGGCTGGACACAGTGGCTTATGCCTCTAATTCCAGCACTTTGGGAGGCCAAGGCTGGTGGAACACTTGAGATCAGGAGTTTGAGACCAGCCTGAGCAGCATGGCAAAAACCCCTTGCTACTAAAAACACAAAAATTAGCTGGACGTGGTGGTGCACGCCTGTAATCCCAGCTACTTGGGAGGCTGAGACATGAGAATTGTTTGAACCCTGGAGTTGGAGGTTGCAGTGTCCTGAGATCACACCACTGCACTCCAGCCTGGGCCATAGAGTAAGACTCCACCTCAAGTTAAAAAAAGAAAAAAGAAAGGACTCTGCACAAAGTCACAGAGAAATAAAATAATATGGTTAGGATTTTTCAAATACTATGGACTCTGATTTACTGTAAGAAGTACATTTTACATCATTAAGAGTGCCAACACTGACACACAAAATTGAAATTTTTTCAAAAAATACTCTTTCTACATGTAAGTCACTGTAATATTGTATATTCCATTCTATTAATTTTCTTATCAAGGGCCAGTTATAGGCCACATGTCATATTTTGAAACTGTGGTATATTTATACAGGAAACCACAGGTAGTCAGGTATTTTTCATAGACTTTCTAATGTTGCCATAGTGCTGTATGATAATTTTGCATAAATATATACACACTTAAGTTTTATTATTCAAATTTTTCACACACAGTTTTTATGTAACTATGAACTAAACATATATCATCAAGTAAACACAAAAATGTTTCAAATGAAATGGAATTTAGTAACATTTAATATAATAGTGGATGTTGATTTATAGAAACTAAGTCATAGTAGTTGGATTAAAAATAGAAATGTATGTTTGTCTTATTACTTTATTACTAGATGTATTATTGTTATCACTGATTAAATTATTAACAACTAAGCTATTGTTTTAATGGCCAGTTCCAAAAAGCATATGTTAAATATATCACTTGTGAGAAAATTTTTCTGAGTTTTTGTCACTCAATTAATAAACACAAATTAATATGTACAAAAACTGTCTGTATGACATATATCTTTGCAATATGAATGTCCAGCTGTGCATGCAGGTATTATAACTTTGGCATGCCTAGATTTCTGTATTTTAAAATTATGCCTTAATTATCATATCACTTTTCCCTACATATTAGTCAAACCAGCTTCTACTTAGTCTAATGTAGTAACTTGTTCTATAGGGCATTCATGATTTTAAATTCATACCTGTTTATTTTTCAAAGTCCTTGCCAATTGAAAAATACTACTTGGTGACAATATGGTTTTAAACATGAATGTGAACTTAGGCAATTAAACATGATAATAATGTGGCATTACTTGTTATAAAGTATGTGGGCGGTTATGTAATTTTTTTTCAAATACAAAGTTGAAATACAATTTTGTTCATTCTTGAACCTCTGAGAACAGTTCCATGAACCAACAAAGGTCTTTGAATTTCAGTTGAAGAATCAATTTATGACTTACGGGGAGTCACCCATTTGGGAAAAGAAGAATTAAAAACAATTATGCACTAAATAAGGATTGAAAAATGTAGATGAGATATGATCAGTATTAGCATTTCTTATTTTGCTGTAACTGTATTCTCAATTTGCAAATCTGAGTACTGATAAACCTGAAATCATTTATCACATTGACTTGGAAATGACCTCAGATTCTTTTGGGTTAATGCTTTAAGCTTGAATTTTTGCCATTAAAAAAAAAATCAATTAATGTAACTATAAGAACTATGGTTAGAATATTTGACTCATTTTGAATTATTAAATTGATTTTTGCTTATTCTGTCTAGTGAATTTGTAGCTTATTAGAAAAGCAGAATGTTATAATAGTAAAGGCTTGCAGATCTATGCAGTTTGAAGCCTTCAATAATCACTTTGCATTGAATATCAATTAATCTCACTTTGCTGTTGATGTCAACTTTCCTGTTACTTTAATCATGTTTTAAATGTAGGAGAATCATTATTATTGCAGAGAAATAAGACTTTTTCAGTAAATGTTGTAACAGGTAAGACATTTTAAATTAATTTGTTCACGCATTTTAATCTAAAAATGCCTC
Source organism: Cacajao melanocephalus (assembly GCA_963573385.1). NCBI lineage: Eukaryota > Metazoa > Chordata > Mammalia > Primates > Pitheciidae > Cacajao > Cacajao melanocephalus. Next base: position 30,936 of record CAUYLG010031405.1, on the reverse strand, counting down.
TACAGTAAACAGAAAACACCCTATAACAAATGTTTGTTTACTCTTGAGATTTTCAAATAATAAATATTTAGTGCTTAAACAAAACCAATACTTTAATATTTCTCCTAGAGTTTAACTGAAACAAAAATAAGCTAAGTATAGGGGTTAGTGAAACTTAAGAATATAAATTTTGCAAACAATTTTTTGATTTTTTTTTAATCTACATGAGTTATCACAGTATTTTTTTAAATACTGGAGCAGAATTTTATTTTGATGCCATACAAGGTAAACAATTCATTTTTCATAGCCATTTAGCTCTTCTTATGTCATCCACGGAGGCTTTTTTAAAAATAAACTTTTTATTTTATAATACTTTTAGATTAACAGAAACATGAAAATATGATACAATGTATCTTTGGGATATCTTGTATATCCCATGTCCAATTTCTCCTATTAACATTTCTCATTAATATGGCACCTTTGTGAGAACTAACAAGATGATATTTACAAGTCTCTACTAAGTAAGACATTAGTTTTATCTGATAACCTTCGTCTGTCCCAGGACCCCATTCATAATATCACATTACATTTAGTTGTCCTGTTAACTAACTCCACTATAGTCATGGTTTTTCAGACTCTTTATTCTTGGTGACCTTGATAGTCTTGAATAATACTAATTTTCTATTTTGTAGACTGTCCATCAGTTTAGACTTTGTCATACTTTCTCATGATTAGACTGGGGTTATGGATTTATGAGTAAAGTGCCAGTCTCATCATGTCACATCAACGGTATGTATTACAATATTACTTATCTTTCTTTGTGCAACCTTAATCACTTGAGGTAGCATTTGTAAGGTTTCTCTACCATAAAGTTACTCTTTTCTTTCCTTTCTGTGCTAAACTCCTGCAAAGAAAATCACTATTTGCCACCTATTCTTAAGAGTGAAGAAATGTGATTTATTTCCTGAAGGGTGGAGTATGCACAAAAATCACCCCCCTAACCCACCACTTGTTTGTTTGCTCAATCATTTTTGTATATGAGTACAGACCCATAGATATTTATTTTATACTTTGGATTTTAATTCAATACTTGTTGGTTGTACTGCTTGTTTTTTGTTTGCCTGTTTGTTTGCTTAAATGTTTCCAGCTTTGACCGCTGGGAATTTTTTCAGCTGACTTTTGAGACTCTTTGACATAACTTCAGCTGTTTTTTTTTTTTTTTCAGGACCTCTTTAATCTCTGTTATTACAGCTCATCTTTTTACATCCTCCCCTAACACTAAAATTAGCCGTTTATCCAATGAGTCCTGACTGCTTTCCTTGAAAAGTGGCATTAGAAACCAGGATTTGGGTATTGTATGTCCCTGTTTCTATTAAGTCTTCTCAGTTAACAGAGCTAGGAGATATATGTGTATACAATCATCTATCTATCTATCTATCTATGCATCTATCTATCCATCTATCATCTATCTATCTATCTATCTATCTATCATCTATCTATCTACACACATACACACACACCAATATCTATTATTATTTCCATATTGTATCTATATATATAGAGAGAGAAAGAAAGAGAAAGAAAGAAAGAAAGAAAGAAAAGAGAAAGAAGTAAAGAAAGAAAGAAAGAAAGAAAGAAAGAGCTAACTTATTTTCTTTGTTCTAATTGAGTACCCTATGGTTTATTCTAATCTTCGCCCTTGCTTATTTATAACCTCCAACTTCAACAATGAGAAACCTGGCTCCCACAACCCTCTATGCATTTAGTCTTTTGTACATTTTCATTTTACATGTGTAATAGTTTCAGAACTGTTAACTCATACCCTGATGGAAAACAACTTTTTCAACTATAGTATAGCGTTTATGTATAGTTCCTTTTATTTTTAGTCTTCTACTGTCTAGTTTTTTCAGAACCCACCCCTGCATTCTATTCAGTGAGATTATTTCAAAGATTTATAATTCAGTTAAATCTTTTATTGAGGTCTACATTCCTTCCTGTGGTGTACTAATTTCCTCATTGATTCTTTACATTTGTATACATTATGGTTCCCTCTGTGTGTCGAAATGTTCTTTGGATATTGACAAATGCACAGTGTCATATATGTATCACTATACTGTCACACAGAATAGTTTAATCCACATTAGAAAATATTGTGCTTCATGTATTTCATCCCCACTCCTTTTATTAACCACTTGCAACCATTGATGTTTTGTCTCTCTAGTTTTTCTTTCCAAAATACCATACACGTAAAATGATTCCATATGTAGCTGTTTCAGACTGTTTCTTTTAACTTAGCAATGTGTTTAAGATTTACACAAGTTATTATGTGAGCTAATAGTGTATTGTTTTTACTGCTAAATAATATTTAATGTTCCTGTATATAAATGTACTGTGGTTTGTTTTTTCATTCACATATTGAAGGACATCTTGTTTGATTCCACAGTTTGGTAATTATAAATAAAGCAGATATAAAATACTTGTATGCACATTATTATTATTATTATTATTTAGACAGGCATTCCTCTATTGCCAAGGTTGGAGTGTCCAGGATCATGGCTCACTACAGCCTTGACCTCCTGCACTCCTGGCAATTATCTCATGAAGAAATTATTCTTTGGATTACAGGAAAAAAAAAAAACAGGATATTTTAAAGTTTTAATTCAATTTGATAGCAAAATATTAAAAAGTAACAGAATAGATAAAAGTAATATTAAGTGAAATTAAGTATATTTCAATAATAGCTTCATAAAACTTTATTAAACTAAGAGAGGAACCAAAGAAAAACTGATCATAATAGTAATCCAAAGCTATTACATTGAAAAAAGTTTATTTTTTTACATGAACCTCTGTTTATTATAAGTGGCACAAAATGGGTAAAAATATTCCTTCATATCGTAAAGAAAAAAAAAATCATTCTTGAATAACCACTTATACAATACCACAGCACCATTTCTGAAAAGCAAGAGTGTTTTCTAGGTGCTATAACTTTGAAAACGGCTGACTAGAGTCTTGATGCAGCTGTTATATGTTGAAGCTCACGCGCTTATTTCATTATTTTAAATTGTTCTTGGTATCCCAGCATAAATGAGCCAGAATCTATATTTGCATAAGAAATATGTAATTATAAAAAAAGAAAAGAAATATGTAATTGTAGAAGAGATCTTTACTGTAGATTTTTTTACACATAAATATATTTTAATGCTTTACTCTCCTACACACATATTACTACAAAAAGTAATTTATTTTACTGCATTCACTTTAGTTTAAATGGTAAAAATAGAACCTCTTAAATATCCCCATCTTTATTTTATACTCATATCCCCAAAATGGTTGTCTAAAACATGGTATTCAAACTCATATATATTTCAAATTTAAGTAATGAAAATTTTCTTTCTCATAATTCTAAGTAACTGATTTTGTAATTATACTACTAGAATATATTTATTTAATATAACATACCAAGCATTGTGTTATGTACTCTGTATTCATTATCTTCTTTAATCTTCTTAACCATCATATAAGGCTTATATGAATCCCTTTAACAGAAGACAAAGTTGAATAATGGAAGTTAAATATATTATTTATTTTGCACAGCTAGAAAGTGGTGTAGGCATATTTCTGTATTTCCAAAGCAAATTTAATTATTTATCTCAATCAAGTAATTATACTAAGTATGCAACAGAATACACAATAGTTTACCTTTATTTAGAAATGATTATCATCTTAGGGAATAAAATTTACTCTTGTTACTTTTTCCTGGCTTTTAGTTTTCCATAACTTTGAAAAATGCCAAAATGAGGAAAAAGTGAAATTTTCTCTATTTATCTCCCTTTCTTCTTTCCTTATTTATTTCTTCCTTCATTTTCTTTTCTTCTTTTATATATTTATTCTTTAAAATTATCTTACTTTGTTAATTACAAATATTAAAATTTATATTTAGTGTTTGTCTTCCTTGAGCTTATAATTGAGTTAGAGAATAAGACTTATTTTCAGATATTTTGTAATTCAGAATCACTGTAAATAGAATAAATTATAATTATGATAGTATTAACACATGGATATGTAAGTAGAGATGTGGAAAATAAAATGAGATAAGATTACATGCACACACACACATATCTATCTGTCTGTCTATCTATCTATCTATCCATCTAACTATATACAAATGAGAGATACTTATGAGAGAGATACCATAGTAAATCATTGGGGAATATGTACACTTTTAAATTAATTAATCCTGGACATTATTTCCCTCTGGAAAAAATAAAAGTATATTTTTATTCAAACTAGATTTTATAGTAAACTTCTGTGTGCATTAGATATACAATTCTTTAAAATTTTCAGAAAAAAAGCATAAATGTCTATGCCTATGACCTCAGTGTATAAAGTATTTTTAAAACAAAAGAAGAGTTAAAATCATTAAGAACATTATTTAAAAATGTGATTATGATAAAACTAAAAATATTTGTATGCTGAAAAAGCTAGCCACAAATTTTGAGAAGATAATTCCTGCGCAAAACCCTAGAGAGAACTGATATCAATATCATTAAAATGACCATCCTGCCCAAAGAAATCTACAGTTTTAGTGCAACTCCTATCAAAATACTAATGTTATTTTTTCACAGAATTAGTAAAAACAATCATAAAATTTATATGAAAGCAAAAAGAAACCTGGGTAGCCAAAGTAATTCTCAGTAAAAAGAGCAAAGCTTGAGCCATCAGAATACCCAAATTCAAATTAGATTCAAGGATATAATAACCAGAACAGCATAGTACTGGTATAAAAATAGATACTTGTATTAATAGAACAGAATAGAGAATGCAAACCTATACTTGGGAAAGGAAACCTTCTCTTCAATAAATGGTGATAAGAAAATCAGTTTGTCATATGTAGAAGAATGAAACTGGGACCCTTCTCACTGTAAACAAAAACTAACTTAAGATGAATTTTAAAGCCTTAAGTGTGAGGTCTGAAACTACACAAACCCCAGAAGAAAACTTAGGGAAATCTTTTCTGGACATTAACCTAGGCAAAAAATTCATAAGACCTCAAAAGCAAATTCAACCAAAACAAAATTAGACAAATGAGACTTCTTTAAACTAAAAATCTTCTGCACAGAAAAAGAAATAATCAACATAGTAAACAAACAATCTGAAGAATGGGAGAAAATATTTGTAAACTATATATCTAACAAAGGACTAATATCCAGAATCTACAAGGAACTCAAACAACTCAAGAAAAACACATCGAAAGTTGCCTCATTAAAAAGTGGGCAAGGGACATGAATAAATGTTTTTCAGAAGACATGAAAGTGGTCAACAAGCATATGAAGAAATGCTTAATATCACTAATCATCAGAGAAAAGTAAATTAAAATCACAATGAGATACCATCTTACACCAGTCAGAATGGCTATAAATAAAAAGTCAAAAAATAACAGGTATCAGTGAGGATGCAGAGAAAAAGGAATGCTTATACACTGTTGGTGGGAATGTTAATTAGTACAATGTCTGTGGGAAACAGCATGGAAATTTCTCAAAGAACAAAAAATAGAACTACCATGTGATCTAGCAATCTCAAAGTGTCTACCCAAAGGAAAAGAAAGGATATCAAAAAAGATACCTGCACTTGTATGTCTATCATAGCTCTATTCACAATAGCAGAGATATGGAATCAACCTAAGTTTGATAATTGGACAAAGAAAATGTGATTTTATATATACAGCATATACTTCTTAGCCATAAAAAAGAATGAAATCATATCTTTTGCGGAGTCATGAAGGGAAATGGCAGTCATTATCTTAAGTGAAATAACTTAGAAAGAGAAAGTGAGTACTGCATGTTCTCACTTAGAAGTGGGAGCCAAAGAATGTGTACATATAAACATAAGGAGTAGAATAATAGACACTGGAACCTCGGAGGAGTGGGAAGGTGAGAGGGGAGTGAGGGATGAGAAATTACTTAATGGGTACAATGTACACTATTTGGGTAATGGCTACACTAAAAGTTCAGACTTCACCTTTAAGTAATTTATCCATATAATAAAACTGTATTTGAACTCTCTAAATCTATAAAATAAAATTTTAAAGGAAAAAAAAGTATCTGACAAAAATAAAATTTCTCATTTCAATAACAAATCAAATTACCTTATTTTTTCATTTTTATGGGAATATAGTAGGTATTATATTCATAGTGTACATGAGATATTTTGATACAGGCATGCAATGCATAATAATCACAAGGTAAATGGTGTATTCATCATCTAAAGTGTCTCTGTGTTACATTCTACTAACATTCTAATTAAATAGAATGTGGGTAAAACCAATGAATGAGTTAATCATAGAAAAAGACACTGTATGATCATAAATATATTTAAATATTTTGAGTTTCATTAGTAATCAGAGTTGAAAAACTGGAAAAAATATTACAACCATATGTTACTATGTTGCACTCATACATTTGAAAAGAAATTATAGTTAAAGCCTTTGAGCAACACAGGCTTGAACTGCGTGATCCATTTATACATGGATTTTCTTTTGCCTCTGCCATCCCTGAGACAAGAAGACCAATCCTTCCTTGTATTCCTCCTCCTCAGCCTACTCAACATGAAGACCACAAAGATGGAGAAGTTTCTGATAATCCACTGCCACTTAATAAATAGTAAATATATTTTTATTCCTTTTTTATATTCTTAATAAGATTTTCTTTCATGTAACTTACTTCATTGTAAGACTACAGTATATAATACATACATATATATATATATATATAAAACATACAAAATATGTGTTAATTGACTATTTTAGCCATCAAGATTTTGGTCTTATATAGGAGAATGAAATTGGGACCCTTCTCACCATAAACGAAAACTAACAAGATGAATTAAAGCCTTAAGTGTGAAGTCTGAAACTACACAAACAATAGTATGCTATTAGTAGTTAGGTTTTGAGGAAGTCAGAAATTACACACAGATTTTAAACCACTTAAGGAATTGATTCTACCAACCCCTATGGTGCTCAAGGGTCAATTATGTATTATGACAATTATACAAAGTTGGCAAGTATGTTAAATAAAATGCTAGTATCTTTGTTAATCAGAATATAAACCAGATCAACTAATTTGGAAAATAATTTACCCAGTAAAATTGAAAATTCACATACTCAGCTATTGTATAATTCTGTTTCTTTGCATAGTCTATAGAAAATTATTGCATTTGTGCTCAAGAAGATGCTTCTGGAACAGAAGGATTTTTTTTTAAAGACATAGGCAATAATCTCCAGGTCCTTCTGCTTAGATACACTCAGCTTCACCATAGACGTTTGCTTTTATGTGGCTACCTGAGGGCCATCCCTTCAGCTTCTTGACATTGATTTCTTCCTAATTCTGTGCTATCCAACCCTGTCTACAACTAGGAAGTGGAATCTCATAAATTTATTTCTTTTGCAAACACATTGCTTCTCTGCCTCCTACTGGCACACATAATCATTTGTCTTTAGAAATCAAAGGACAAGGAAAGGAATGGCATTTGTGTGGTTCAGAATGGCTGATAATTGTGAAAGAAAGATAATTATTAAAGACATAATATTGAGACTTAAAATTAACTTTAAATTATCTAGTCAAAGTGATTTTCAAGCTATGTTTATTGGAACCTCAAGATTCTTGTGAGATGCCATAGGTACTCTTTGCTAGATTTGTACCCCATTTAAAGCGTCATTACTTTCAAATGATTGGAATATTTGAATTCCATATTTGTTGAAAAGTTGTTGAACATAGTTTTAAAACCACCAATCCATCCAGCTTACTTCTCTGGTTTGTGAGAAAATTGAGAATGTAAGTGGCATGAATCAATTAAAAAAATGAAATTTGTTTAGCTTTCAGAATAGAGCAAAGAGAACAGTGATACTTAAGGGAAATAAGACTTTTTAATGCACAGAAACAAAGACTTTCAGGAAAAAAGGAATGTTGCTTTATATGTGTGGCTGTCATGACCAAGATACGTTAGAGTTATTTTTACTTCTCAAGGAAAAGTAAGCTATAGAAGGATAGAATTTTTTCTTTCTAATTGTAAGGCTTATCAAGATGAGATGAATAGTATTTGGTGGTGATGATTTACCTATCATTGGATTTCAAACATTGACTACATATCCACTTGGTCTCTACCATATGATATGGTAGAGGCTCTGTAAAAGTGTAACTTCATTAAAACTTATATCTGCATTTTCTACAGATAAAAATGTGTATTTCTCACAGCAGAAATATGGTTTAATATTTTGTCACACTCAAGGAGAATGCTGCTGTGCCATACCAAGCTTGAAGAAAAGGATTTTTATCAAGCAAATTCTGTGTGCAATGATTAAACTTGTTTGAATAATCCTCTTGAAGTATTTGATCTTACTAAATACATAACAGATTTTTGTAAAGGGCCAATCTCCTAAATTATTCTACCAAATTTATTTTTTTAAATCACTATTCTCAGTATAGAATTTCTTTACTTATAAATGCTTAAATCAATTTTACTAAGAAAAAGCTCATGTTACTTACATAGCATTTAAGTTATATCACTGAAAAATTACTTTTCCTAAAATATTTACCACTAATTATTAGCATGAACACTTTGCTCTTACATAATTACCTCCTCATAGTCCCTCAGGTTAAGTTTTGTTCTTGCTCATTTCTCTATTATTTCTATCACATACTCTATTTCTATCTCTTCCTTTGCCTCTAAACCACTGTCTTTGTCTGGAACTCTGTGTCTTTTTCTCTCTATATTTCTACACTTGTATTTGCGTAGATGCTCATCACAGATTCCTTTTTCCACCTCCTCCTTTTCTACTTAGAGTTCTTTCAGTCTCTTTCCTGGGTGTCTTTTTCTTTTGTTTCTATACCGTCTCTTTAAGTATTTTTTTTCTCTTTCCATGTCTTTAAATACCCTAAATAGTGATGTATCACAAATATATATTTCCAGCCATGACATTTAAACTCAGTTCCAGACATGTATACAGTTGCTTGCTTCACATATTCACTTGGATGTCTCACAAGTGTGATGTGCCACTGCACTCTTAATTTTTTTCTCCAAATCTGTTCCTTGATAATTGTTTCTTATCTCTGAGAAGTGATTACAATCCATCCATTTACTCAAGTCAAGAGTTTATATGTCACTTATGTCCTCACCCTCTAATGTTTACTTTCAGCAAGCTGTATTTATTTTATATCTCCAGAATGCATTTTAAATCTATGCACTTCCTTGTATCCCTCCTGTTAATATTCTTGTCCAAGCAACTTTCATTTTTATTTTTTTGTCTGGAGTACTAAAATAGACTAGTTTCTGGAAGTTTTATGTAGCTATTTTAAAATATAAGTAAAATCCACTCATCTAGCTTGTATAGTTTATTAATGTTTTTAGGAAATATAAAACCATCATCACAATCTGGTTTAAACATCTCCATCATCCCAGAAGGTTTATTTTGTCTATTTGAAGTCAATTCCCACTGCCATCCCAGCCTTAGGAAACCACTGGTCTGCTTTTGGTTTCTATAAAATTGTGATTTTTTGAAATTCAATATAGATGAAATTACATATTTGTGTTTGGCATTTTATGTCATGTGATTTTCAATGTTCCACTGTATTATTTTGTGTTTATTTTTATTGCTGAATAATATTTTACTCTGTGGAAATATCCCTTTTGGTTGAAATTTTGAATAGTGTCCAGTTTGGGCTGCTATGGAAATATATGTATATTTGAAGTGTACTGCTATATATATTCATGTACAATTTTTGTATGGATATAGGTTTTCACTTATCTTGGGTAAATTCCTAGGAATGAAATTTGTGGATAGTAAAGTTATATTTAACTTTTAATTTTTATTTAATATAACTTTTAAAGTTATATTTATCTTTTGAAGAAATTTACAATACATTTTTCCAAGTAAATGTACCATTTACATTCTAACCCCAAATATGTGAGTGTTCAAGATTGTCCACATCCACTCCAAAATTTGCTACTATTGGTGTTATAAGTTAAATTATGTCTTCCTCAAAAAACGATATGCTGAAGTTCTAACACCCAGTGCCTCAGAATGTGATGGTATTTAGAGACAGTCTTTTTTGTTTTTGTTTTTGTTTTTGTTTTTTTGCCAAGACGGAAGCGGGAAAAGGAAGGAAGGAAGCTGGAGACGTCAGAGTCTTTATAAAGATCACCAAGTTAAAATATGGTAAGTAGGGGAACCCAACCCTTATGACTGAGGTCTTTAGAAAACGGGGAAATTTAAACATACGGGAGACATACAAAGGCGGCACATGGCCATGTGAAGATTAAAGCAGAAAGGCCTGGGAAAGACCTGTTCTTCACAGCTCTCACAACAAACCAACACTGATGTCACCTTGATGTCTCCAAAACTCTTAGACAATATTTTAAGCCATTCAGTTTGTGGCAGGCACATTGCTAAATCAGCCCTGACAAATTAATACAACTGGTCTTTTTGATTAAAAAAATGTTAATCAGTTTGTAGTGGTAGCTCATTGCTGTTTAGTTTGAATTCTCCTAATGACTAATGGTGTTGAGAATCTTTTCATGTGCTTATCACCCACTCACAATTTCTTTAGAAAAATGTACACTAAAATATTTAGACTATTCTAAAATTGCCTTTTTTGTTTCACCATTGAGTTTAAAACCCTATTTACATATACTGGATACAAGTCCAGAGTATGATTTGTAATCATTTTCTTCCAGTCTATGTCTTGCCATTTCATTTTCTTCATTAGTTCTTTTCTTTTACTGCTTATTTAAATAAAAAAAACACATCTCTATTGAGGTATATTTGTTATGTAATAGAATTTTCAGACTCAGAATGTATAATTTGACAAATCTGAATATGTAAATATCCATGAAACTACCACCACAATCAAGATAATTAATACGTGCTTCATCCCTTAAAGATTTATTATAATTCCCCCATTTTCTGGACCCAGGACCAGTGGAGAAATTACAAGTAATCTTTTAGGGGTGATGCACAAGTTAATTGGTAGATATCTTATAGTCTAAGGTAAGTATTGATCTGCTTTGTGTCACACTGGGTAATTTTATATTTTTCTACAATTTTATATAAATGGAATCATACAGTGTCTACACATTTTTTTCAGAAGGAGTGTCAGGTTTCTTTTCCTTAGTATACTTACTTTGAAATTTATCCGTATCTTTAAATTTATCAATAATTCCTTTTTTACTACAGTGTCATATTCCAGTATACAAGTACACCACAATATGTTCATTATCTACATGTTGGTAGACCTCTACTAGTGATGTCCTGGTAATCTAAGCCTCCTGAGGGGATAAGGGGGATAACCTGATTTGTAATGTTTGCTGATTTTCATGTTTAAGTGTTTGTAACATGGTTGATTTCAACTGTTTGGTAAATTTCCTGACTGCTTAGCTCCTGCAAGTTGGTAGGACCTGCCTCCATCACACCATTGCATGTTTCCAAATGCAGCCCATATGCTTAAAAGGAAAGTTGACCCCAATTCTAGCTCCAGTGTGACCCCAGTTTGACTCAAGTTAAACAGCAGATCACACATACTTGCCAGTCACGGTGTTAATTGAGGGTATGTGATCTAGTCAGTTCTAATCCTATGTGAGGAGACTTTGATTAAAAGCTTCTTGAAAGGAAATATCTCTGTCTCTGAAAATCCATAAAGAAAGAGTTTATCTCTTACAGCTGTTTACATAAAAACAGAAAAAACATAAAGCCCTAGAAAGGTGCTGGCCTAACATTTAATGCTAACTTCAATATAAAATAGAAGTAGTCTGAAAATGAAGGATACAGCTTACAAAAGAGATGGATAGAGAAAGAGTGACCAAATGAATCCTTGCCTGCCACCCACACTCTTCCGTACTGTTCAGATATGTACACCAATAATTTGTGATACGTTTAAGGAAGTTTGGATAGGGATATTTTTTTTGATACTTCTAATCGAAAACTTCCTAAATAATATAAATATTATTATTGTCTAAGATAGATTGTAGCAATGTCGATCCTGGTAATTATCCTTTAAGGCTTAACAATTCTTATGCTACAAAAAAGCATAGATCATCGCTTGTGCTTTTTTATGGTATAACATTTCCAATGTGAGATTTTGAGATTCAAATTTTGAAGTTTAAAATTATATTTCTCTTTCACAAAATTTTGCTCTTGCTTAAGGAGTTGGTTTTCATGACCAAAAATAATGAAATGCATTTTATTCATTTGGTAATTGAAAATAAAAAATTTAAATGTTTCTTTCTGTAATAAATCTTAGGTTTAGAGTCTATATTTAATTGTGGAAGGGTTTATGAGTAGAAAATAATTACCAAGAACGAACCAGACGGATTAATATAACAAAGTATCCTGCTACATAAAGAAAGATGCGTATATAAATAAATAATGAATAGGTACAAAAGTTACTTCTTATATTACAGAAGGAGAAACTTTAGAATCTATATGACATGGCTATAAATAAATATCACATATATTCTTACATGTTTGAAAGTCATTCCTCTGTGTACATGACCTAATGTTATTTTCTTGCTTTCTAATTCAAAACATATTTCTAATCATCTTTATATTTTCTACATAAATCTCTGACTTCCTTTTAGATCTGTGCAGGCATATAACAATGTAGCCAAATTCATTTCAATCTGGTTATTTGGCCTAGCCACTTACTTGCTAAGCAGCTACACCTCAACTTTATGACCTATGGAATAAAATATAAATCCTTCTTTAATTCAGTATCTCTAAGTACAAAACAAACACACAAAAAAACCTCAAAATATGATTCAGGATAATTAATATAATGAAGGCCACATAGTTTAAAGAAGATAATAATACAGGTAAAAAATGTGCAAGCACACGTGTGTGTGAGTATAAAGAGATGAGAGATGTTACAAAGTAAAAAGTGGCCAGAACTAAAATATTACAAAATAAAGGACTCCAATGCAAAATCATGTATTAATTAATTAACTGATTTTAGTTAATTTTGGGGTACGAGATTAATTGTATTGTTCCTGTTCTCCGTCATCACTCCTTTCTATCAGCATTGGCCCTTTCTGTAATTCCTTTGTTTTTTCTCAAAGCTTTCATTTCACACTTGTGGCCCAGAATATCTAGGAATCAGGGCTGGAAGAGACTGAATGTCACTCTTGGTTTTTTATTGCTGCTGCAAGAAATTACCACAAACTGAGCTTAAAACAACACAAATTTATGTCAGAATTCTGAAAGTCAACTGTCTAAAACTGGCCTCAACTAACATCAAGTTGTTACTAGGGCTAGCTCCTTCTGATGGCTCTGAAGAAAGAAACCTCTTTCTGTTGGTTTGTTTGTTTGTTTATTTACAATTTCTAGAAGCCACCTGCATTTTTGGTTCATCGCCCTTTGGACATCCTTGGGGGCTATTATTTAGCCTGTCACTAATGCTAAGTGATTACATCTTAATTATTTGATCTGAACTCTTAAAAATAATCCTATTGAGCTATCTCAATGTATACTAGGCTCAAGCAATTCTTAACTTCTCTTATATTTCCTTTTATCCAAATGTTGTCTAATCTTCAAGTATGTATCATTTCTTGATCATTTCTCTGTATCTTCAACTGTTTAGCCCAGAGTGATTTGCCACTTTTTTGTAAAAGTTTGGCCCTTATCACAATTATTTACTTGACCCTAATAATGTATTACCCTGAATCACTATTTTTATTTATGCTTTGTCTTCCATTTTCAAATTAATTGGAAATTGCTTAAGTACTCTTCAGCTTTTCTTTTTAAAGTAATCTGCTAAGTATTTACAGGTTAACTTTAAGTAAATTTGTTCAAGTATGAAAAATAAAAATAAACTCACTGTAACCCACTCTGTGAAAATGAATGCTTCTTTTCATTTATATCCCTTATAATCCATTTTCTTCACCAATAAAGAACCATAGATTATAACTGCTGAAATGTGGAAAGCATCTTTTATAGTAGAAATAATCTAGAAAATTGATTTTCATAGATTTTTAGGATTTGTGACATTAGATTTGGATACTGAGTCCCCTCTATTCAACATCATAACTATTATAGAATGAATATTATTTTTAAGGAAATCACTTATGTTTTTTTTTTGTCTTCATTTCCTCCGCCCTAGCATAAGTATTCTTGTTATATTAAGATATATAAAACAATGAATTTCTCCTGGAAAGAGTGGTAAAGACATCATACTGAAGTAATATTTCATTATTTTCAAGGATACTTACTATACAATCTTATCACAGTATCAGAAACATCCATATTTTATGATCAGCAAATGTTGGAAGGTATTCTTGAGTAACTTGTGTTACATGGGTTCTCAAATATTTCCTAAGCATTCATCTCTAAATTTAAATTAACACAGCATGTAGTCTACTTACTTCTCACCCATGTATTCAAATGGATCTTATTTAAATGCTATTTTCCAGAGCTATTTTATGACCATAAAAATTCCTTTAAAAGCATAATGTTTTTTAATTTCAAGCTTCATTTTTCACAGTATCATTAGTATAAATTCCCAAATACACAAATGTGACTGAAAATTAAAAATTGGTAAGGTTCAGTTATACTTGAATATTGGTAACACCTCCATCAAAAGAACTGGGCATGTCCTGAAACTGAAAATGAAGAGGCAACTTAATGGCACAAAACAATAACCTACTTATTTTATATATAAAATGTACAAATTATTTGAACTCTGATCCCTTAATGTGAGAGTTTAGTTTATTAACTCACCAAACTGAGTACACAAATCTCTTGATACTGAACTACACTAGGGAGAAGCATATGGTAATACACATTATAGTGATTCACTGTCCAGCAGAGAGAAGATTTCCTCAATTTCAGCCATGTAATACACTGTATTACTGAACATGGGGTTCTTTTATTTAAAATAAACATGAGGGCAACGTCCATAAAATTGATTTATTTTCTTTTTTAAAGAACATGCTTATCGTAAACCAGCATACTATAGCATGTTGGAGAGGAAGCATAGGTTTCATTTCCAGTAAGAATAGAACACTCCACTCTGCCTTATTGTATTTGTATTAACGATTGTAGAAAATAAAGGAGGTATTTTTATGACCTTGTCAAGAGCAGCAGATGAAAAGAGGAAAGTAATCCATGGACCTCTAGAACTTGATACCATTGTGTTGAAAGTTGTCATTGTTAGGTTTTAGTTACCAGCCCTATTATGCCTATTCTATTCATGAGAAGCAAAGAATATGTCAGAAAGGCAGTTTTAGTTGTTGTATATTAGCTTGTTCTGATGGTTTAATTTAATACTGAAAGTTTTTATTCATTCTCCTAAAATTCACTGCTCAGATATTTGTTCCTGATGCTTTCAATAACATAACTAAAAAATTGTAAAATGAGTAAAACAAATTTGGTTACATTTGAAAAAATGTGTGGTTTGACTTTTGTTCCTCTTAATTTGGATAGGTTTTTCTATAAATGCACAGAAATATACTGGAGTTCTTTAGTGTTTATGAAATTTTAAAGAACATTTATAATAACTTTAGACAATTATTACATTGGAAAAAAGTTTTCTGAATTCTTGGTGTAAGACTGTGTGTTGTATATTCACCCATACACAGTTTTATTATGCTTTTTGTCTCTCAAGTACTAAAAAACAGAAGGAAATCAAAGTTTTCTTAATTTTTCTCATACATTCTCCATGTCTGTATTTCATGTATGTGCAGAAGGAATTTTAAATGCATATCACTGTTTTTTGAAAGGAATATGCTTCCTTCCCTGTTAAAAAGGTCCAGAATAACAAACAGAGTAAGAATTTATAGAGGACAGAATGTTGGACATTCAAGATTACATCATCACAAAAGCCAGACCTAATTATATCTTGAACACCAAGCTGTTGATTTAAATATATTGTGGGAATGCTATAATAAGATGGCATTATATAAGTAAATGTTCTTTTAAGTATTAACAGTTATCATTTACATTTCAAAAATTCCTTGAGACAATTTTTAGATTTCTTCTAAAGTTATATAAACTTATATCCTAAGAAAAGATAATGGCAGTTTCATTATCTTTTAAAAAAATAATAGAGAATGTTCTTGATAATTTTTTTAAATGTGTATTTTTATCTGATGTTTAGAGGTAGTTTTTTTTTCCTAAAATGAATTAGGGGATAGTTTTGAGAATGACATAGTACTCCAAGATTTAGTTGATTTGCTGGATTCAGATTTTAGCATTACAAAATCAGTAAGATAACATGCTTCAAAGAAAATGAATGAATATAAAATAAAATGAAATATAAAATTTGTATTTTAGAAAATGAAATGTTGAGTAGCCTCCAAACAAATATTGATCCCCAAATTAAAAGAATAATTGAAATATATTTTAAAGAATTATTCAGTTCAGACAATGTTAAAATTTACTTTACTGAGTACATTTTATAAAATAAATGTTTGGCAGTTTGTTCCAGAAGTCGATGCATAGAGACTGTCCAAATCAGAAATGTGTCTACAGTCATATTAACATTTGTTTCTTACCTATGAAAGGCTGGTTTTCAAATTTGTTAGTACCAGGAATAGTGTGGCATATGTTAAATAATGTGGACGTATATGTTAATAAAGAGAGGTTAACAAAATTATCCTCCTTTTTTAATGCTGACAATTTTTTTTGTAATTTAATTTAAAATATAATGGTATAGACTTAGTATTTATATTATTTGCATGATTTTAACATAATTATGATTTTTTTAACTTTTCTATATGAACTATTGTGTTAATAGATACAAATGTTAATGCTAATACCATAAGAGATTTGATGTTATCATGTATATGTCATTTTTTTATTAAACTATGTATAAAGATTTTTACATTTGCCTAAAGATATTACAAGAAACTCTTTTACTAGGTCCATTGTTTTCATTAAACTGACAATTGTTTACCGAGTCCTTGTATTCACCCAGAACTCTGAAGGTATTCGATTCTCAGTTATGAGTAAGATAAAAATATAACCTCTCTTTTCATGGGAATGCATATGTTATGGAAAGTGTGATAAGTATTTTAAAAGAACAGCAGAGTTACAAGAGAGCCATACAACAAGAGAACATAATCTAGTTTCATTGTGGAGAAAGATGTGGTTAAGAAAGGCCTTCTTGAAGAAAAAAAATTTAAACAGAGTGTTGTTAAATGCATAGGTACAAACTAAGTGATGAAGGAGGAAAAAGAGAATACAATATTTAAAGGCCAGACAGTGAAAAGCAACCTGGTAAATTCACCAGGAGAGAATACTGAGCATGAAGGTGATATTAAGAAGAGAAAGCAGAAAGTCAAAATGTCCAAGAGTTGAACAATTTTACACGTCATGGTAAGAAGCTGGAAATAGATACTAAAACAACAAATAAAATAAAATAAAATAAAATATTCTGTAAAAATGTATGATATAATCCCATGTTTTTGTCAATATTATCTTCTGATTTTTGGTGAACATTGTCATGGTGACTAAGGTTGTATCCAACTCTTCTATAGCTATTAGTTTCAAAGCTGAGAATTAGAAAAGGCACTTTAAGCATTGTCTTTTCTATACAATTAAAAAGAGTCATTTCTGTTGGATTTTAGGTACGTTATCTCTAGCGCTCTCTGTAATGCTATAGTAGTTTCCCAGGGCTGACATAACAAAGTACCACAATTTGGGTGGCTTAAAACAACAGAAATGTATTGTCCTATAGCCTGGAAGCTAGTCTGAAATTAAGATGGTACAGGGTGATGTTCCCTCTGAAACTCATAGGAGACTCTTTCCCAAGTTTTCCTAGCTGCTGGTGGTTTTTCAGGCAATTTTTAACATTCCTTGGCTTGCAATAGCATAATTCCAATTTCTGAGGTTTGGTCTTCATCATCCCATGCCATTTTCCTTCCTATGGCCATCTTGTCCTAAGGATACTAATCATATTGGATTAGTGCTCATCCTGCTCCAGTATGACTTCACCTTACCTGTTTACATGTAAATGATCCTATTTCCAAATAAGTTAAGACTCCAATATATATTTGTGTCTGTGTGTGTGTGTGTGTGTGTGTGTGTGTAGAGGGGACACAATTCAACTACTAACAGATAATCAGACCATTATATCTAATCACACTGTACTTGATTTTACTCTGAATATAATAGAAATTTTGCCAATTATGTTTTACTACTACTTGAAGAGAAGCAAGGATGCTTTATATGACAAACTATTAATTATCACTGGAAACAATGAATCCAAGCAATGTAGAAAATGTTTGTTTTTAAAATCCTTCCTCTGAGTCATAATGAATTTAATGACAATTATTATTAAAGATACTTAAATGCAAACATATGTATGGCATTTTAAAAGTCAAGCTAAAACTAGATTTTGGAAGCTACAATCAGAATAATGTTAAACTAAGAGTGTTGGCTCTGATAATTTTAAATAACATTACCTTACAATCTCTATTCATGAAATATACTGACAATGCAAGGTCAAGGTATATTTCTATTTATGAGTTATATAAAGATTCCTAAAGTAGAAGTTATGGAGATGGGATAACATTTAAAAGATGGTGATTAAATTACAATTCTAAGCATTATTCCTTTTCAATGACATTTTGAGGGCTCAGTGTTTCATATGAAATATGCTCCGTGATTAAGTATTTCATCAGAATTCTTTCCTAACAGCATATTAAGGTTAGTGTTCTCATCGAGAAGCCTCTTACAAAGAAAATTTATTCTCATCATGATTTTCTCTCCTGCTAATTTTCTGAACAAATATATGTATGTATATATATATATATATGTGTGTGTGTGTGTATATATATATATGTATTTGTGTGTGTGTGTGTATCTCATTTACCATTTATTGCAGAAACTAAAATTGTTATGTCAAGAGGATTCAAATATTTTTTATATTGGATAATATAAATCTTTTTTTTTCCTTTTTACATTTTTAATTTTTTTTTTTAATTTTAGGTTCGGGGTATCTGTGGAGGTCTGCTATGTGGATATACTGCATGATGCTAAGGTTTGGGCTTCAGTCGAACTCATCACCCAAATAGCGAACATAGTATCCTACAGAGAGTTTTTCAATCCTTACTCCCTATCCTCCCTCCCTCCTTTGTAGTCCCCATTGTCTATTGTTCCCATTTCTATATCCACATGTATCCCATATTTAACTCCTACTTGTAAGTGAGAACATACTGCATTTGTTTTCATGTTCTTGCATTAATTCACTTAGGATAATGGCCTCCCAGCTGCATTCATGTTGCTGGGAAGGACATGATTTTGTTCTTTTATATGGCTGCATAGAATTCCAAGGTATATAAGTGACACATTTTCTTTATCCAATCCATGATTAATGAATGCCTCTTTATTATTTTTCTTTTTTTCTGATTTCTCCCTTTAGGAATGGGAATGTGTATTTTATGCCTTACCTAATCTCATATTGGAAAGAAAATGAGTTGATAGTTGCAGATGGTATTCATATGATCCTATATGTCTTCTTAATTCCAGTAGCTACAGGTATCATTCTAGCACTATGTTACTAAAATTACTTCTCTTTAATCCTTGTAATTCTCTCATAATACACTGTGTTATGGGAGCTGAAAAAAAATGAGAACGTCTACTACTATGTAATATTAAATGGATAACCTTTCACTTCCAAACCCTCTAGTGGCAAAAAATCTTTTTACAAATTAAATAAAATCTCTGTCTTCAAAGCTTCTTCTAACAGCCCATTTAAGATTTAATTAATATTTTTCCCTTTGTTACCCAAATCCATGCTATTTCCTCCAACGGGTGGGGAATCAATTTGCATTTACTTTTGTGTAACTCAGTCCGACGATTGCAGCGGCTCATGCCTGTAATCTTAGCACTTTACCTGCGGATCACTTGGCAGTAAGGTGTTTGAGACAAGCCTGACCAACATGGTGAAACCCCATCTCTACTAAAAACAGAAAAATTAGCTGGGTGTGGTGGCACGCGCCTGTAATTCCAGCCACTCGTGAGTCTGAGGCAGGAGAATCGCCTGACGGCTCTCGGGGGTCTCGGTGTTGGGTGGGGAAGTCAGGGGGCTGTATTCCACTTATTATATCATTTGCCTTTGCTGTTTCACTCAGTATGCCCATTGATAATAATACGATAATATGAAACAAAGAAAATAGACATAAATATGAATAAAAGCAACAGTTTAAGTAAACAAGGGCAAGAATTAAAGTGCTATTAAGTATGGTCATGTGATTTTTATGGTGGGGTAAGCAAAAGTTGCCTAATGTTTTCATAACTTACTGAAAGCCAATGATTAGATTTTTAAAAACATACTAGAAACTACTTCCTTGGATTTTGATTTGAATTTGAGTTGCAACAGCTGAAAAATAAAATTTTTGTTTTGGGAGCACAATCAACATTTTTATAGGTATATTTATTTTCTGAACTATGATTTTAGAAATTTCTATCAAGCTATTTCTGCTGAATGTGCTTTTCATTCAGTGTTTTACTTTGTTCAGAAGCTTTAATAAAATGGTTTGCTAATCGTAATCCAGACTCCAGATTCCTTGCTTATGTGGACATTTTGCTCAAGAGAGTAAATGAACAAAAAATAAACATCAAAACATTCATTAAGACATAAGTCAAATGCAAACAAAATAAAATATGCTCTACTTAATTTACATACATTTCTTTTTTTTTTAGTTAAAAGTGCTCTGAAATCTAAACATTACAGTAACTAGTTTAAAATATAATAATGTTAACTTAATGTCATTCCAAACATTTGAACCCTTAATGATTAGGTTAAATAAAAGCAAAAGGTGTACATTTACAGGATTAATAGGTATTTTTATGATTGTCATGGGAACATACATTTAAATTTTTAATTGAATCTATAAATATTAAAGTATTGATGTGTATTTACATTAAAATTAGATTAAAATTATAGTTATCCACTTTCAAATCACCTGAAATATGTAAGTGTTGAATTTGCACGTCTACATATATAAGAAAAGAACAAACTTCAATATTCATTAAAAGAAGTCATAGGACTGGGGTGGCTAGTATATTAGAGTTTTAGATAATTAGAATCCTAAAGAGATGAATATATGTTTGAGTATATTTATACATAAACTTTATATATATATACATTATATATATATATATATATATATATATATAATCTGAAACATATACACAAAAACACATACAGCTATATCCACTTTCTTTTAACTGGCATTTTATGTTCAATATTTTGGATGTTTTGCATAGATTGACTCTTTCAGAATCTGAATCACAAGGTATATTTTATTTTAAGGATTTCTGAAAGTGTCAATTGTTAATATAATTTGGTGAAGAAATCAATGAAGAGAAAATGTTGCTGTTGAAATTAATAAGTAACTAGAAGCATCATTGATTATTTGCCTTATAGATGAATTCACAGTAGGAATATATTTATGATAAGAAAAAGACTAAGATGTTTATGCATATTTCATATTTTCAAACACATTTTTCTTTTTAATATTATATAATGTTTAATAAAATAATAGTAAGTTAAAAAATTCCAGAATACGTATTTGGTAATTTTTATTGAAATTGCATGATAATTATAAAGAAATATTCACAGGCAAATGTTCTCATTGTACATTAGCACAGCAATTATTTAAAGTTTTAATTTCCTTAAAAAGCTTCTGTTTATACATATATCCATATTCATTTATTCGGTAAAAACATATTGTAGAAAAATAATGGTGTAAAATTTCTTTTTCTCTTTCTTAGTCCCCCAATTTACATACAGGTTAACTGCTTCGCAGAATTGTTAAGAATTTCTACCCTCTAAGTCCATTCTTGTCTAATTATTTATGGTGATCATTGTTATATTCAACCAGAATTATCTTTAAGACGTTTTTGAACACCATAATCACTTTGAAAGCTACAGAATAGAATGATTACATACATTTTTAAGCTGGTTAATCTTTATATTATTTGTATAATCTAAAATTTGGTAAAGTAATACAAGTTGAAAAAAATCACCAATCTAGTATTTATAGCAGAATTTTTAAAGCAAATTACAATGAATTGTTTGTGTTACATTAATTTTTCTTGAGTGGAATCTAGTTATGAAGCTTTAAAAATCATCCAAGCGTTATTAACTATTGAAATATTTCAATAGAGTCTTTGCAAGTACATTTTTATTGGAGGAATTTTGGGTCATGTTCTTAAAGTAATATTTAGAGAAAGTTAACAATAAACAAAAAATATAATATTTTTATCAATTCATTTTATGTCTTTGTTTTAGCATTTTTAAACTGAAGATTTAAAAAATACTTTTACAACAATGTATTGATTTTTTTTCTGCATTTAAGTAACTTATTTGGATCACTTTGCTATTGGTTGAATTTCTAAATTCACCCATCTGACATACAAATGAATTGAAATTTGGTGAATTAAATCAATATTGTCTTAATACTTATTCTAGTATAAGAAGTCAGATTTGAATGCTAAAATAATGAGGAAATAAAGCCCAGTATATCAGGTCAATATGCATGCACATATTAGGCTGTGTTTGCTAATTTGCCCAATGGTGGTTAACATTAAGTACAGTTACAACGCTTGTCTACACAGAGCACCACAGAACAATTGCCAGGAATTAAGTGAAGTATGTTTAAATGCATTCACATCAAATATTTTGAGCAGCTCCTGGTTCCAATTAATTGTTGCATAAATGTGCATAACTTTGTAGTCTAATTTGCTAAAAGAAAGAAATTGGAAAGCAGCTTAGTTTTTAATAAATTCTTGCAAAGTCAGTGATAGTAAGGTCAAACTTAGATAAATCATATTTGACAAGGAAACTATGCTATAGGGAGTGAGTGCTACATTAATTTCAGTCTCACTTTTCTGTCTTGTCTACCACACACACATAAAATAACACTAATGCCTTTTTTAAAAGTGGGAACAATGAAACAATAAAAATTCAATGCTGCCGAAATTTGTCAATGGTAAAACAATAAAATATTCAGAGCAATGAAGGCAGTTGCCTGTCATTGGTAAAGACTGGAGGAGGGAAATCAATATTTATTTCTCTGAAAGAACCAACTCTGGCTTTTAGTATTGATATTTTCAACAGGATGAAAAAGCTTTTCACAGAAAAACTTCACTTAAAGAAAATTAACCTAAGAGGTATTCCATACTTTAGTTAGATTATTACATCATGACAGTAGATATTTTAAAGGAACATAAAGTTTTCCATGTTTACTATGAAATGTCACAGTTCTAAACATTATTGTTATAATTGGCTGTGTTGTGTTAAAAAGATTAATAAATTCCAACTATACATATTTAGTTCAACAAGTAAGTGTACTTAAATAGAATATTTTTCTTCTGTGAAGCGAACAACAACAAAAAAAAGCTTCTTATCCTGAGCTCTCAGCCCAAGATGCCTGCTGATCACAGCATTTATTACTGGCACCTTGAACAAATCTCTGTTTTCTACTTTGGCCTGCTGCCCTTGGGGACACATCTTCGGATTAGAGAGAGTCTGCTGTGGGTGACTTTTGGTTGTTATTTAACTTTGAAGCAGCTGAGATCTCTTTAACGAATGCTAGCTTGCTGACCTTTGGCTCCAAGTAGAGGGAATTTGTTTGAAAATGAAATGCATCTTGGGACATTCCCTAGTGTTAGAACGTTGATCTAAAAATGCAGCATTGTTTGCTCTCCATTGACGTCGGCTTTCAGTGTATTCTGTGACCTAACATTTAAATAGCTATCATTTCCTCTTAGGATCAAACAGGGTTAAAATAAACCGACACCAAATACTTGTTTCTTTATTAATTTTATTTGAAATGCTTCTGCACCTGATACCAATATAAATGTTCACTTTCACTAAAACAACATTTTATTCCAAAAGCTGTCAGCTTTTTCTAACAAGTTGGATGCACATTATCTTATGAGTTTCTGTTTTCTTCTTTTCAATTGCATAATAAATATAGTATCAGGTTGAAAAAAGTGTTGATTATGCCAGGAAAATACTTATGCAATAGAATATATAGAAGCGTCTTTACTAATAGATATATTTGAATGAAAAGGAAAGTGACGAGGTGAATAAAATCTATTGGGTGATATTTTAGCACTTAAATACAATAATTAGATATTTACTAATAAATTGTCTGTGACTAATAGTATGTATTCTTATAAGTTTGTCCAACCATTAACTACTATGATGTGATAAATAAAAACTTTTCATGATAAAATCATCCTTTCGAGAGGATAAATTATTTGTGTAACACCACCAATATGCAAAGATATGGCTAAGGTTATGGTGTCAGTCTTTCTGCATTCCTGCCTTTTTTTTCTCAATTAGTCACAAAGACTCTCATAAATATGTTTTAGTCCATCATTCTTTGTGCAATTAAGGCCATTGAATACTTGGGCCACTGATCAGCCACAAACCCAAAAAGAGGTAATCCTGAATCTTCAACTGGACTGATCATAATCTTGACTCTCTGATCACATAATTTAGTATTTGAAAGGCCTGATCCTTCAGGTGAGTCTTTCATACCCTCTGGAATTCAAGTGAAGTAAAACCTCCCACAGCAAAGAACATGCTAAACCTTTAAGTTATAAAATGCTGTCCCTGTATTGTCTTGGACATATTTGAAATATCAGAGCATTCTGAACCAGATGTAAGTTAATGAGAATCACAGTCTGTCACACAACAATCAGAGTACAATAGTTAACTGGATATAATAAAAACTGTAAAGGTATCCCATTTTCACTAGGATGAAAATGTGGTGTTTCTGGTCTGAGAAGGTAGGTCTAGACTGCTGTTAGGTTGAGGAGATAGGGAAACTTGTTTTGATCTAATGATCTGATCTTGTTTTTAATTCTCACAGTAGTACAGGAGCACCACTCTACCCAAAGCAGTTAAGTTTCTAAATTGTGGTTTGGAATCATGAATGGACCAATGAAGCACATGTTTATGTGCAATATGCCTTGAATACTCAGTTTCTCAGAATGTCATTTTATTAAAACAGTGATTTTTATTTGTTATAAAAATGTTCCATTTCAGTTAATAATCCTCATTTCATATAAGTTTATGCTTATACCAAAATGTAATTAAACAATTTCCTCATTTTCATTCTAACTGGAGAACTTACTCTGTTTATATGACCAAAAAGAAAAGGACAGAAATAATTCTGAGTAATTAAGAAAAACATGCATAAATTTCTAAGATGCTAATATGAAAATATACTTATGTGGTATCCACAGACACATTAAAGTAATGAGGTGCTGTGTTAAGGAAAATCGAGTCCCCAAGAGGCCTGGTTTTAAATGCAGGAATTTTTCCATCCCTTCCCTCCATCCACGCCCCATCTGGGGACCCAGAGTTCTCTGACTTTCCCACCCGCCCACGGGATAGGTAGAAATTCCAGTTGAGCCTCTTTGTTCGAAAAGCCCGGGCAAGCTCTGGGAGGAAGGGCCTCTGTTGCCGAAGTAGCAGCCAATCCAGTATCAGAATCAAAAATCAATCACTCCGGAGGACGTTTAAAAGAACTCCTCTCATTGGATGAGAACATGAATGGGGCGGAAATATCTCCGGGATTAAAATCCCTCTGCCCCTTACCTGTGCGGATTCCTCCCTTGGATCCTCTCCCATGGCAGCGTGGGACCTCTTTCTCCTTCTCTCTTTCTCTCTCTGACTAATAAATGGCTCTCTGCTAAACTCTTTGGGTCCAAGATATTTATCCAAACGGTAAGCTCACTGCACCACCAGGACCCCTTCCCCATTCTTGGGGTAAGAGAGGTCAAGGAGACCTGGGCACATGGAGAAAACATCTGGAAAACACCGGGAAAACTGAAAGCGTCTTCAGGAACCTCTGCTCCCTCTCCCCGTTACAGTAATGGCAAAAGACATTTTGCTTTACAATTAATTTACACTATGAATGTAAGTACATTCACATTTGTATTGAAAATTTATAAAATTTGTATCATTTGATATAAACCTTGGCAGTTTATATTCTCAGATACTATTGTTTTTAAAAATGTAAGTATTTTTGTACAGAAAGCAGTGCATGACAATAATATTTATAGAACATTCAACCCACAATCCGAAGACTTCTTACCTATTTCTCTGATTACCTGCAGGACCCACCATCATCCTTCACTTTGCAGTTAAGAAGGATTATACTGCCTCTTAACTGTTCTCCTGTTTCTACCCTATTCTCTTAAATCTGTGTTCAGCACAGCACATACAGCAATTCCCTTAAAAATGCCCATCAAACTATGTCAACCCTCTGCTAAAAACCCTCCAATGTTTTCTTGTCATTTTCAGAGTAGAAAGTCATTTCTTGTCATTTTCACAGTAAAAAGATGGTATAGTAGCCTAAGGGTCTGCCTCCATGTTAACCTTCTGACTCCATCTCCTATGTCTTTTTTCCTAACTTAGTCTACTACAGAAGTATTGCCCCTTTGGTTTCTTGCAAATCATTTTCTGCTTTAATGTATTTGCTCTTAATATTCTCTCTAGAATACTGTTTCAAACTAGATAGCTACGTTGCTTGTTTACTCACCTAACACTATAACTTTAGTTAAATATCAGCTTTTAGAAAAGACTTTACTGACCTACTTAATTAAAATTGTATGAATACTCTCATATTTACTTTCCCATTTTTCACTGTTAATTTTTTCTGTGGCACTTATTACCATCTGATAAGCTAATATGTGTTTATTGTCTGTCTTACCTTATCTAGTTCATTGAGGACAGAGATTTCATTAACAACTTTATTCACAGTCTCTGGAACAGTACCTAACACACAGTAGGCACTTGATAAATATTTGCTAAATAATGTAACGGATAACTGAAAAAATATCATTATTCTTTCTTTCCTTTTTTTTTTTTTTTGAGACAGGGTCTCGCTCTGTCACCCAGGCTGAGTACTGTGGTGCAAACTTGGCTCACTGTAATGCAGCCCCCCAAGGCTCAAGCGATCAATATGCCCAGCTATTTTTTTGCTTTGTTTTGTGTTTTTAGTAGAGACAAAGGTCTCAACATGTTGCTCAGGCTGGTCTTGAACTCCTGAGCTTTTTCAGCAACTTTGTTTCCCACGTTTCCCAACACTTGTACTCAACTAATGAGTTTTACCTTTGATTTATAAATCCGAACTGGGATACTTAATTCTAGTAACCAAGCTTAATAAAGGTTATGCTTCTAAATATTTGCCAAACAAAAGTATTGAGTCATGATGTAACACAATGACAATGAATAGAATTACGAAATCTTAGTACTAATTATACAAGCATTTGATCAACTGTTAGCGTCATTATTCTATCTCTGAAATGAAGATCCTGGGTTAAATCAAACATTCTGAGTCCAGAGAATTAGGAGATTTTGGTGGGATACAGATGTATTTGGTAAATTACACAACTTCACAATTGTATAATTTCACAATTAAACATTATAATTGTGTAATGTAAAATATATAATTGCATAATTCTATACTGTTCAACAAGTAGGATCAGTAGATCAACTAATATTTGGGCCAATTTTATACATATATTTGTATTTTTCAAACACATTTATATTACCATGATTAACAAAAAATAATTTAAAAAATTACAAAATTGTATCAAAATAAAAATTATTCAGTGAGATCCTAAAATGTGTTGAGCACTATGCTGAATGCTGCAAGCAAGTAATAAAAACTTTGTGTAAGTGATAGTAATTTAGTGCCCATCTTTCAGTCATAAAATTAATTCCTGAAACATCATAAAGCAAAATGACACTTAGAGAAAGATAAATTTTCTCCTAAATAGCACCACTTTCTAAATTAACCATAATAGATAACAGATTTACAAGCTAATCTTATCATTGTCTAACTTTATATCTTTGTATATTTCTTCAGTTATTTTTGGAGTTAAAGCTGAGTCTAATTTTTGTACTAAAATTTTGTGAGCATAGATTATTTCAGTTTATTATTTTCTATGAACTCAATGTGTTTCTAAGATGGTGAGCTTAAGTTTATCTAATCATTGAAATGTAGGTACATTAGAAGTTGAATTTTGGACATTTCATTATTTTATTAGTTTATTAACTTCTTAATTAGAAATATTTAACCAGTTTTCCAGAATGCAACCAGCATGCACTTGACTTTTCAAAGCATATATATAGAATTATTGTGACATATAATTCACAAAATTTTATTTAATTAAATTAAATAGATTAAATGAAAACTAGCTATTGTTATAAAAACATAATCTGTTTATAGCTATATGTTGAAAATATTCTCTCAATATTCATTTGTAGAAACCTACTTTCTAATATATTAATGAAGATCTATGTTTAGGAAATAATACCTGTAACGAGGAATTACTAAAAGTTGCTTTATTTATATTTATAATGTTAATTAATTCCCCTTAGTTGTGTAATAGTTTTTACACTTTGTCATAATAAAGAGTATTTGAAAAGAAATATAGTGTTTACAGAATAAATTTTAATATCATTACATACCTACAGAATAAACACTAAATTCTACATAAAATACAATGCCTCTTGGATTCTGGTAATTTTCCCCTGGTCTCATCTTGAAGTTTTCATGCACTGAACATTGTAAAGTACTTAATGTCAGAATCACTAACTCCTCTTACACATCCATGCCTTTACACCAGACAATCCTGCTGCCTGAGATGCTCTTTGAATTGATTTTACCCTCTTTACCTTTTTTCCCCACTATCTCACTGTATAATATGTTCAAAATGTACCTAGCTTTCCTAGACTACATTCTTAAATCAAATAAGCACATATTTTGTTTTATGCCACACAAATAGGGATAGAGAATGACTTTGAATAAATTCAAATATCCATATAAATGTAAGAATTCATACTATATCAGTCATCTATTTATTAGATTATTTCAATGAATATTAGGCCCATATCTTCAAGAAGTCCTCAGGTTAGTATGGAGTTTCTGAAACCTTAGAGATGGATATGATTTGATTACATAATAATTAGAAAATGTATTTCAGAAGTACAAATTTGTAGGAGTGATGGCAAATAAACAAAGAAAGGTAGAGAAGGCCAGGTTATGAATTACCTTACATAAAATTTAACATAGATATTTTATCTTCTGTGTAAAGCATAGACACCAATGAAGATTTCCCATGCTGTAGATAGAACCATTCACATTTAACATGGGATGTAGTATAAATTGAGATATTTAACATATTACCACATACAATGAAATTTCCTGAAAACTAATGGATAATACTTATTATTGTGTTTAGTAAACATTTGGTACATGTTTTAATTCCCAGCATCTATTCCTACTTCTTCAAGCAGAATTCTACCATTGTTTTGTTTGTTTGTTTTTTATGGAATTGACCTTTTTAACACTCGTTTCATATGGTTCAAGTAGGACTGTTTCAAATCTTATCTCCATGCATAAGATTAAGAGCAAGAAGGCTTGGAAAATGGGAGCAACTTGTTATACTGTCTTGAATGTAACTCCAAAATAGGCAATTAAAAAATTACCTGTCTTGGAGTTGCAAGATGACAGATATTTTTCCTTGAGGCAGTAGCTTAAACCGAGTATTTTAAGGTTAGGCAATTTTTTTTTCAGAGAGATTAAAAAAAGTAAAGTGGTAGTTAAATCTCCAAACCAAAAATCTCCAGGTCTGCATGCTTTTAAAATGAACTCTATCAAACTTGTTATTTTTTTTTTGTACTTTAGGTTCTGGGGTACATGTACACATCCTACCAAATTTTAATAAGGCAAGGAATTAAAGAAATAAAATGATCCTTTTCAAGAGATACAAGTCAATAGCTAATATGGCTCCAGTGTAGAGAATGAACCTGGGAGAATGGCTTAAAAAATGAGACTTAAGAGATAGACAAGTAATGAATATGCACAGCTTCAAAGGCCACATAAAATGCTTGGCAATACACACAATATTGAAATGATGTAAATGGGTTATCAAAGTAATCAAATAAAACTAGAGAAGCAATTTTAACTGATTATTTTAACATATTGTAATTTAAGAGATATAACTATATTATGTGCATTTGAGGTTGACAGCAGATTACCAAATATAAGTACTTGGTGACAAGATCTGAAAGACATAAAGAGAAATAACAATAGAAAATGTGAATATATATATATAAACATATTATTAATGTATATATTAATAAATGTTCAGGAGAGCTAGCATCGAAAAGAAGAAAGATGCCTAGAAAAAAGATTCCAGAGAGCTGCAGAGCAGTCTCCTCAGTATTGATTTGATGTAAATGCCTTGTGAAGCAAAGATTATTTGGTAAAATCCTAACATTCCAAAGGTAGGATTACTTTATTATTCTTATGCTTATTCACAGCAACTTGACTACAAGTAAGAAAAATAATAATTCAATGCTACTTAAGTAAAACAAAATTCTTCACTCAAAAATGTAAAATTAACAATATGTGATACCTGAACAAAAATTATAAGGCGTAGAACAAAGCAGGAAAATATGACTAAGAGCCAGGAGAAAAATCAGTCAGTAAAGTGGGCCTAAAAATAATAGATCGAGATGATGAACTGCTAAACAATAATGCTAAAATAGCTATTATAAATATACTTCATATGTTGAAGAAGATAGAGGAGGACCACAAGCATGTTAAATAAATGTAAAATATTAAAAGACATGAATGAGAAATCAAGAAACAAAAATTCAATATCTATAACAGCAATTAATACAGGAAACAAGAATAGTATATTTGAAATAGATAAAGCAAAGGAAAATGAAAGGATTTTAAAACAATAAAGCATCAGTGGTCTTTGGGAAAATGTGGGGATCGTTCCCATTCACGGTGCTTAACTGTACCGTGGCCATTTTGAGCTTGAGCCCATACACATTTCACCTTTACCTGGAGGCTGTTGAGCTTAGGGAAAGGGGGGAGTGTTGATGCATGATTTCTGCAGAATACTGTTTGTTATTGACATTT